>JAQZBX010011117.1:31963-43462 GCA_029593785.1 Cabassous unicinctus | reverse complement strand
CTTCACCAAGGATGACTGTCAGGTCAGCCTGGCAGGCAGAGCCTCAGGAGACAGCGCCAGGCCCAGACCAGAGTGGCAGACCCCTCAGTCTACACAGGAGGAGGCCGAGGCCCAGAGAGGGCAGGGAGCTGCTGGGGCTCTAGACCCAAACCCAAAGGAACGCAGACCTCCTGGGCCCCAGCTGGGTCCTACCTCTGTCTGGCCTTTCCCAGGGGGAGCCAGGAAGGTCCCCGAGGGCGAGGCGCACAGAGCAGGGGGAGAGGCTACCAGCGAAGCCACCCTCATTCCCTCACATCAGCTTGGACTGTTTCCTGGTTCCTGACCCCTCCTTACCACCAGCCCCTCCCAGGAACACTCACCTGCTGCCACAGTTGATGGAAGCCCAGCCAGGCCAATGCCAGAGACGATCCCTCCCTTGTTGGCCACGGCGGCCAAGATACGTGCCATGGCTATTCCTATGGCACTCTACTGGGGCTGAAACAACTGAAGGGTTAGAGCTTTGATGGGGGATGGGACCACAGAACTGGCTTCCTGTCCACCATACTGCAAGACCTGGGGGTCCAGGGAGAGATAGGGAGCCTGCTCTGTGCTTGTGGGGGCAGTGGGCATGGAAAGGGCCCTGGGGTGAAGGAAGAAGGGATGTGGGTCTTGGGGTCAAAGAAGGATTTGTGTTCGGGGAGGTGCCGGGAGGATTTTACTTTGCCAGTTGCTGTGCTCCCTTCCTCCTGAGAACCCAGCACCCACTTCTTAGGCTCTGGGATCCCTTAAGTCTCCACCGAGCACTTTAAAAGGCACCAGGAGCAGGAATTGGAGTCAATTCCATTTTTAGGGGTACATGAGGTCAAGGTGCTGTAGGCGCTTACCCTTACATGATCTCCTCACAACTGCAGAAAGACAGGGTCACTATCCCCATTTTAAAGATGAGAAACACGGGTTCAGAGAGGGTAGGTGATTCCTCCAAGGTCACGAGGTTTTGCGTGGCAAAGCGTGACCAGGCCCAAGTCTACCCCCTTCCAAAGCTAAGGCTTGTAACAGCCCTGATTAGGTTTATCCTAACACTTAACTCCTCCCCCAGCCACCTCCCCTTGAGGCTTGAGGGAAACCAGGGCATGGACGAGCCTGATTGTTCCCAGAGTCCCAGGATCCATGAGCAGGTGGGCGCTGGAGCCCCTTCCCAACCAAGACCCATTTTCTGTAATGACAGCTGCAGCAGGCCAATGGGAAACAAAAAGAATGGCCAGTGGGTGGACATACATCGGCCTCCCCTCCGCTCTCATAGCCCACCGCCCACCTGAGGTTGGGGCTACAGAAAGGGGTAGCCCCTCCCCACCCCTTCCTGCCTTACTAAGAAGAGTAAAGGATGTGGGAGCTTGGAGACGTCCGGTCAACTCTGGCTCCGGGGATGCTCAAGGCAGCCCAAACTCAACTTAAGAGCAGCCCAAAGGGAGGCAGGCAGCCAATGAGAGAGGTTATGTTTTCCAGGGAAACTGAAACTGTACACGTTTGACTCCAACTTTCTGGATCAAAGCAGATCTGCTGTAAGAAAGATTGGATTTGGCCACAATATCATACATGGGTTATTAATTTAAGGTGCTTTGTCATTTAATTCGGGGATGAGGATATGCTCTATACCTAATAAAGTTCATTAAAAACGTCATCAGAGATATATAATAAAAGGATAAATATTAATCACTGAAGAAGACTAGAAAGTGATTTTGAGAATGTTAATTCTTGCAGTTGTCCGATGGTCGTTATTCTAAAAGCCTATACTGAAGGCCCGCCATGCCAGAGCCTGACCCAGTGGGATAGAGCTAGATGGAGTGATCGAGTGGATAAAGCAGGGAACAGAAAAGAGCAAACCATCCGCTGTCACGTGCTTTACAAGATGATGGTGTAAATGTAAACAAGATAACTAAATATATGGTATATTAGACGATGAAATGCCACGGCAAAAGGTGGCAAAGGAGTGCACCAGGCAGAATTATGGGGGAAAGCCATCCCACATAGAGGGGACAGCAGGGGCAGAGAGCCCAGATCGGGGCTGGGGGCAACAAGGAGGCCAGTCTGGCTGGAGCAGGTGAGCAAGGGAGAGGAGAAGGCGCTGAGGTCAGGGGGTAAGAGGAGGCCAGGCCGTGGGAAGCCGAGCCACTGGCAAGACATGATCTTGTGCCCTGAGTGAGGTGGGACCTACTGCAGGGCTTGCCATGGGGGAACAACATGATCTGACTACAGCTCTCTCGCCTCTCCCTTCAGCCTTGAGGGAATCTGACCCCTGGGAAGGATCCTTTTACCCAGACTTGACTAAGTTTAAAATGGCCTGGGGCGGGGGGGCAGGGGGGGTGGGCAAGGGCCCTGCCCATGCCCCAAGGCTGAAGGCCATATGCCCCAGTATGAGTACAATTTGGGGGCAATGAACAAACCCTTATGGCACTTTTGGATACAGGCACCCAGGTCACTATCATTCCAGGAGATGCACAGGGGAAGGGCGACAGACAGCCTTGGGAAGATGCGGGCATTCCACAGGGGTATGGGGACAGGAGGTGACTGCCACCCTGTGGGTGGTCCCTTTGGCCCTTTGGCCACCCTGTACTCATGTTTCCCGCTGGGGAATGCATTCCAGGAATTGATATCCTGCACTGCCGCACATCCCAGTGGCCACCGCAAGGACACACTTCCCATCCCAACAACTTCTGGCCATCACGATTGGGCGAGTGACAGAACACAGAGCTCTTCAGCCACACTGGTATTTCCCGTCACTGTCCCCCACCCATCTGCATCCTCCCTGCCCTCCTCCCCCAGGAGAGATTCCAGAGTCGGTCATTATGATGCCCCCTGCATCCCCTTCTCTCTCCCCCTCTTCTTCCTATCTCATTCCCGACCCCCTTCTGAGAGGGCGCCAATTTCACAATCTCCCTGATCTTCCAACCTGCTGTACCTCCTCCCTCTTGCCTCGCTCCCAGCTTCCTGGTTCCCTGAGAAGATGAAGACAACCAGAAGACAGCTTCCCCGTGCCCCCCACCTGCCTCTGCCCTGACCCCCTCCCACCTGGGCCCAGACCCACACACTCCTGCCCAGTCAAGGCCAGGCCCCTGCAGTGTCCCCTCACTCCTGCATCCTCAAGCCTCCTTTCTGCTAGACCATTCCCACAGCATCCAACCACACTCCAACATCTCCCATCTCCCTTGACACCACACCTCCTCCAGCCAGCACCTCACCTGGAGGCTCTTCTTCCATAAAGTTCCCTGTGACAGTCATGCTCAGGGAGAGGCAGCGTCTCACAGCGTTAGGCAGCCAGACCCAGCCTCGAGCAGTCACCCGCTCGCCTTGTCCTCTGGGTAAATGCCAAGATGACAACAGCACCTCTCTCACGGGGTTAGTGTGAGGACCCCAGGAACGAAACGCAAAGGCCCCGGAAGTGTGCCTGTCCTTAGCAAGGTCCCGATGCCTGCACACAGCCTCCCCCAGCGCCTCTCTGCTCATTCTCCCTCAAACCACCCTCGTCAGCCTTCCACAGGCGCCCCCTGAACATGGACTTGCCAAAGTCCCCACTGGTCTCCATGACGCCTGCCCCAACGGCGGCCCTCAGTGCTCATGGTCCTCGCCTCTCCCTTAGCCACTCCTCGGGGTCTCCCCCAGCCCTGTCGCTATGAGGACCACCTGTATTCTGACTCGCAGAGTGACACCACTTCAGCTGAACAAGACCGGCTCCCCCTTCTCCCCACTGGCGTCCTCAGCCCTCCCCAGAGCAGAGCAGCAGGCAGGGGACACAAGCAGGCTCCGCCAGACACCTGTGCCCGAGGCCGTGCCTGCTCCCAGTTCCCTTCTGCCCCCGCAGTGAAGGTGTGCATTAGCTCTTACAGGTATCTAAGTGGTCACGCGTGACTCGTCCTCGACACCAGTCTGTCGGCAAATCCGGCCTCGTCTCGCCCTCAGCAATCTCCACAACCTGACCACTCCTTATCCCTCTGCCTTTCCCAGCCTGGAGCCGGCCCCCCGCACCTCTTGCGGGGAGTCCTGCAGTGGTGTCCTCGCTTGTCCCTCTGCCTCTGCTCTGGCCCCTGCACCTCTGTTCAACCCGGCAGCCACTGCCAGCAGCCCGACCAGAGCCCTCCCCGTCATCTGCCGTGGGTTGAACTGTGTCCCCCAAAGGGATACGCTGCGACCTAACCCCCAGGAGCTCGGAAGGCGACCTTATTTGGAAATAAGGTCATTAGAGATGGAATTAGTTAAGGTGAGGTCACGCTGGCATGGGGAGCCCTTAGTCCAATACGACAAGTGTTCACATAAGAAGAGAAGAGACAGACTCAGAAAGGAGGACGCCGCGTGAAGACAGAGACGCACAGAAGGAAGATGCCACCTGAAGACGGAGGCAGAGATCGGGGTTTTGCTGCCACGAGCCAAGGAACACCAAGGATTGACAGTACTCGCCAGAGGCTAGGGAGAGGCGAGAGAGGACCCTCTCCTAGAGCCATCAGGGGGAGCACGGCCTGCTGGCGCCCCGACATCAGCCTTCTGGCCTGACTCCAGGACTGTGAGAGAAGAAATCCCTGCTGTTCAAAGCCACCTCATTTACGGTACTTCGCACGGCAGCCCTAGAAAACAAACATGTCATCCTTGACTTCTCTCTTTTTTGTCTCTTTCCACATCCAGTCTGTTAGGAAATCCTGTTGACTTTGCTTTCCATACATGCCCAGAATCTGATCTCACCTTATACCTCCCCCACTACCACGTGCACCAACCATCATCTCTCACTGTCCATGATCAGCGACATAAGAAATCACCCAGAATGGGGACATACTAGTTGGTAGTGGGGTACAGGGAAGAGCCATGGGGCTGGCCCCTCTGTCTTACACCCCCCAGTGTCCCTGTGGCCTAGAGGTTAAAGCCCAAGCTCATTAGGAAGGATGACTGAGCCTCTATGCTCTGGGCTCTGCCCACCTCCCCAAGATCCCTGCTGCCAATGCCCACTCTGCTCCTGTCCTAGCAGAAGGAATAGAAGCCATCCCCTGCTCTTTGAGGCCTCTGATCCTTTGCATGCCAGATCTGGGCAAATTTTTAGGACTCTGTCATCTGACTTGTCCTCCAGAACCCTGCCCTGATCACACGCTTCCAGCCTCCCGTGGCTGGCTGCCCGTGACGCCACCACAGACTTAGAGGTATGTCTACTGCTCCTTCTGCCATGGCACTTCCCATTATGCACTGTTCTTCTCTGACTCTTCTGCTGGATTTTTAGCTTTCTAAGGCCAAGGGCCAGGGCTCATTCACTGCTGCGTCTCCCCATGCCAAGCCCAGGCCTAGGAGTGAGGAGATACTGAATATTTCAGAGGAAGACAGATGGATCAAGAGCACACCTTTTGGGGGTGGATGTGGCTCAAATGGTTGGGCATCCGTCTTCCATATGGAGGGCCCTGGGTTAGATCCCCGAGACCTCCCGGTAAAATAAAGAAAAATATAGAAGGCATGCGGGCCGCCGGGCCCTGCTAGCCACGCAGCAAGATGATGACATAACAGGAGAGTGACACAAGGGAGAGCCAAAATGAGATGCACCAAAAAACCAGGAACTGTGGTGGCACAGGTGATAGGATGCATCTCTCCCACATGGGAGGTTCCCAGGATCGAAATGTGGGAAGTTCCCAGGACTGAATCCCAGTGAAGACAGGAGGAGAAGGATGAGAAGAAAGGGCAGGAAACAGACACAGAGAATTGCCCAGCGAATGGACACAAAACAGCAAAACGGGGAGGGGGAGGGGTTAAAATGGATAAAAGTAAATCAATAAATAAATCTTAAAAAAAAAAAAAAAGAGTGCACCTTTTGCTGCGCTGCCCCTGGGCTGGCCCCGCACTAGCGGTGAGAAGGCGCTCCAAGGGTATGTCCTGAGAGGAGAGGAAATTCTTAGAGGGAGAATTACACATGGCCAATAAACATTTGAAAAGAAGTTCAATCTGGTTCAGATCAATCTAATTCCAGACTCCAAAACCCTCCCCACAGAGACAGATGAGGGTCAACAGACAAAAATCCACAGGAAGTTAAATTTTCAGACCTCTCAGCTTTATTAAGCGATTCATGAAATGGGCAGCATCCAATCCATAAAATGGAGGGGAGCTCTGAAGAGCAAGAGAAGGGGTAAGGCTTACGCTGGAAGAAGCAGCAAGTCTTAGAGAAAATAATCCTATTAGTTGGTACTGGAGAGCTTTCCTTATTTGCCAGAGCCTTGAGTTAGAGGTGCTAGGCTACATAAGGAAAAGGAAGCTGTGAGCTAATTGGTTGTTCTTAGGTTTCAGGTTCAGGGAAAGCAGAGCATTTACAAGAAATAAGAACTTAGCTAAGTTTTGGCTGCTGACGTGGGGCTCAGAGTAAATGACTCCATCTTGGGCCTACTTAATTTTTATAATGTGGGTCCCTTTCTTTCTCGGGAGTTTTATGAGCTCAATTGTTCCAACCACTCCAAACACATCTGTGACAATTACCCATGGCCCACATCCCCTCTTGTATCTTTTTGGAAAACCAATCTACACATGTGCAAGGATGACCACTCCAATTACTGGCAATGGAGGTTTCTTCAGGGGCCTTTTAGCAACTGGGACCTATCCCTTCAGAGGGTTTTCTTGACCTTGATTACTTTCCTGAACCGAAAAAAAAAAAAAAGCAAACTCTTCCATTTCCATTAAAATAAATTATTACATGTTTCTTTCTTTAAAAAAATAACTATCTTAAAATTGTATTTTAATACAATCTTTGTTGTCATTTTGGTTTTGGCTGCAATCTCCCCATCCCTCATTTAATGTTTTTAATTAAAACAATTACTTTTTAAATGTACCATTGTTAAATTAAACAACTTACTTGACTTTTCATTTTGAAAAATTTTAACGCTCAGAGAAATTGAAAGAATAGTACAATGAACACTCATATAGCCTTCCTCTAACATCAAGAGACTAGAATTCACCAATAGTTAACATTTTCCCACAGTTGCTTCTTGTTCTCTCATATACGAACTTTTTTTTCCTGAACTATTTATGAGTAAGTTGCAGCTATTGTGGCTACTCACCCAAAATGGGTGAGCGGCAAGTATCTTCCAAGAACAAGACCATGATTCCCACAGCCATTGGAACTCTTATCATAACAAAGAAATTTAAGATTGATACAATATTATCAAACAATACAAATAATTCAAAATTTCCTAAATGACCTCAAAATGCCCTTATTAAATGTATTCTCTCCCTCCCCCAATCCAGGATCCATTCAAAGATCATGACTTTTGTTTAGGTGTCATTTCTCTTTGATCTCTTTCAGAAATCAAAGGCATTGCCCTGGACTTTTTGGTTTTCATGACTTTGACTTTGTCAGAGCCCAGACCAAATATTGTAGAATATTCCACAGTCTGGACTTAAATCTAATTCCTTCCTCATGTTTAGATTCAGGTTAAGTATTTTTGGTAAGAATACTACATGAGCCATATTGTGCAGCTGGAGTCTTTTTTTTTTTTTCCCCTTTAACTTTTTATTTTGAAATAATTAAAGATTTACAGGAAGTTGCAAAGACAGTACAGAGAGGCCCCTGTATCTTCATCCAGTTTCCTCCATGGATTACATTTTATGTACCTACAGTATAATAGCAAAACCAGAAAATCGACACTGCTATAAAGTGTGTATATAGTTCTGTTGTTTTATTACACATGTAACCACCACTGCTAACTAGACTCAGGACTATTCCACTACCACGAAGATACCCCTTGTGCTACTTCTTTTCAGTCACACCTGCTCCCGTTTACCCATCTCCCTAACACGTAGCAACCCCTAATTTGTCTTCCATCTCTATAATTTTGTAATTTTGAAGATATTATGACTTTTTGAGATGGGCTTTGTTCATTCATTATAAAGCCCTTGAGATCCATCCAAGTTGTTATGTCTAACAATAGCTCTTTTCTTTTTATGGCTGAATAGTGGTCAATGGTATGGATTTACCACAGTTTGTTGAACCATTCCTCTATTGTAGGACATGCTGGTTAGTTTCCAGTTCTTGGCTATTATAAATAGAGCAGCTATGAACCATCAACAGATGTTGTGTGACAAGGTCAATTCTCTTTGTCACTTCTGGTGCTGGGTCCCACTGCCAAAAGGGGGTGGGGAGAAGGAGTCTATCCTCAATCCCAGATCAACCATTAGCTTACTCACTTATTCATTCAGCCAACACCTGTGAACTACTGAGTTGGCCAGACACTGACTAGGCACTTTGGGGACTACCAAGAGGAATCCAAGTGGAAGTCCTTGAGACACTTGCAAACTAGGAGGAGAGATAAGACAAGAAAGAAAATTACTCAATCTGATGCAGAACAGAAAGTGTTATGCTCTATGGAGAAAGCTCTGGGAGTCCTGAGTAAGGAGAGTTTGCTGAAATAACTCATTATGAGCCTGAAATATATTTATTTAACCTTGGCCACAAATTTCAAACAACATTCTGCAAGGAAATTCTCTCCCCCAGCCTCTTGAACTTCAACCTTTCTAACATTGAGCTAGGTGTTGAGATAAGGCTCACAAAAGTGGTTTTTTGTTTTGTTTTGACAAAAATGGTTTTGAGATAACCTTGCCAGGTCCTACATCCTACAAGCATCCTGTTTGGAGAGTGAGGAAACTTGGTACCCATTGTTTTGTTTTCAGCTAAAACTGAGTCAGAAAGAATGCCATTTAACATCTCATCTCAATAATCAGGAACAAAAAGCAATTATTGTGAACAAATAATGAATAAATAAAGACATCATCAAATATGTTGTCGAAATTTTCATTTCACATGCAATTTAAAACCTCCCTTTATCCCAGCTTATAGTGGATCCAGGCCCTGGAACATAGAACTGGGAAGAGGGTGGTGATCTATTCCTTACCTTTCTTTACTTCCTCTCCACACAGCTGCACTTGGCAACTTCAGGGTTAAGCAAGAGGTGCCATGACAGATAAAGGGGCAAAAAACTATTCTAATTTGGCTGGTGCCCTTCACAGACCTCTATGGGCTGTCAAAGAGAGCCCATCTCTCTTCTGTCATGGAAAATGTCCAAAAGCTACTCTTTCTTCTCTGAGGATGCTTTTGTCCAATTTTCAGAGGCTCCCACTGAGAGTCTCAACAATGCTGATCCCCCAAGGTGTCCCCCAATACCCAGCCTCTCCCTCTACCCAAAAAACCGCCCTGTTAAGCAAGGTTCTTTCCAGACAACCCCACAACCCTCCAAGGTGTGTAGTGCACCCAAAGGAGACAAGATCCCTTGTCCTGCCATCCAGGGATGTGCAACCCTTTCTCCTCACTCCTCCATCAGGGACAGCCCCCAGTCTCTTGTAGTGAGACTTCTTCAGGTACCGGTCCAGTAGTGGTTCTGTGTAACCCAACCTGTTGGGAACACACTTCCAAGTTCTCCCAGAACATGAGTTATGCTCTGTTCCACTGTGGCCTCAAGGCCCCCGCCGTGGGGGGCAGGGGTAGTGTTCCCTTGACCTAAACATGGTGAGCATTGTCCCCCTCTCTACCTCCTGGCCAACACACACACTCTCCATTGTCCCTCAGGAGTTCCCAAGGTCATCAAGGACAGAAACAATGTATAAGAAAGGGTGACCAGAAGGTCCTGTGATACCAACATCAAAAATATACTTATCTACTGTGAAGCTGACACACTGCACATAACAAAGGAGCCAGTATAGTTAGCAATTAAAGCATGGGCTGTGGAGTCAGGCAGACCTGCCCTAACCATCAGTGAGGCATCAAAATGCTGGGGAGCCGGTCGACCAAAATGGCAGCATAAGATGCTCCAGGGTGTCAATTCCCCACAGAATCTTTGAACAACTTGCAAAAGTTATCAAAACTCCTGAAAACATTTAAAGAGTTGCAGTAACTGGGCGAGAGCCAAATCAAGAAAACACAGCTTTAAAAAAGGAAGCCATTGCTGGCCCCATTCTCATCCTCTTCCCATTGTGGGTCCCTCACCCTGTTCTGGAAGTAGCAAAGTAAACCCTACTGGGGTACCTGTAGTGACAGTTTATCTGGTGGCAACCTAAAAGACTGAACCCTCCCAGAACTTGCCCTGCAGGCAGAAGCAGCTAGCTGACAGCTAAAGCAATGTAAGAAAGAATTAACTCTGCCACATTCTCTAATGGAAAAACAACAATCCCCCAAGTACAGGGGCAATGACTAGTGAAGGAGGATAGTCCATTGATGGGCCCTTGATATTGCCAAATATGTTTATGAGCCTCTTGCCTTTGAATTTGCAACTTGGCCTAGTGTTGTAGGGTTACCTCCTGAGAGCCTCCTTGTTGCTCAAATGTGGCCTCTCTCTAAGCCAAACTCAGCATATAGATGCATTACCTTCCCCCCAGCGAGAGACATGACTCCCAGGGATGAGCCTCCCTGGCACTAAGAGATTCTACCAAGCACCAGCTGGTGATACAACTGAAAAAAGACTTTGAATAAAAGGGAGAAAAGGTAAAGACAAATGAGTTCATATGGCTGAGACTTCAAAGTGAGTTGGGAGTTCATCAGAGAGGTAACGCTTATGCCAGTCTCAGCAGGATCTCACAGATGGCCAAAGTAGACACTACCCCAAACAGTGAGGCTTCTGAGGGCTCCAGAGACACCCAGGTCCTACAGTCATGGCAGATAGCTCCAGAGTTTGGTGCCTTACCAGTGGGCCCTACTTTAGAGATTGTGCTCCTGAGTGTGACAGAGTTGGACTCAGATGTGACTTCTCTACATATGTCCCTTCTGCCCCTTTTATTTGAACCTATAGTTGGTGCTAGAGTTGGTAGGTATACATCCAAGAGACTTGAATCTCTGGGCTGTCCATGTGCCAGCTTGGCCCTGAGCCTCAGCGGAGTTGCAACACCTACTCTCCAGTTCATTGGACTCACCCAGGACAACTAACAAGGAGGTGAGGATGGACAACCACCATACCAAGGAACTGAGAGAGTCTACAACTGCAAGCAAGAGAGTCCCATCCATCAGTCATATGGGATCAAAGTTCCCTCTCAATTAGAGGTGGAGTGGGTATCACCATGCAGAATCCTCAGGATTGAGGAATAAAATATGGACTAGAGCAGACTTACTAGTATTCTACTAGAGACTTACTGTGATTCTAGCAATGGAAGAAATTACATCATTGATGTGGAGACAGGGGCCACTGGAGGTGCTGTAATATGGGGGCATTTTCAGGACTTGGAATTGACCTGGATGACATTGCAGTGACAGATACAGGCCATTATATATCTTGCCATAGCCTACAGAATTGAGTGGGAGAGAGTGTAAACTGCAATGTTAACTATAGTCCACACTTAGTGGCAATGCTCCAAAATGTGTTCATCAATTGCAATGAATGTACCACACTAATGAAAGAAGTTGTTAATGTGGGGAAAAGTGGGAGGTCTGGGGAGTGGGGCATATGGGAATCCCTCATATTTTTTATGTAACATTTTATGTAATTTAAGTATCTTTTAAAAATAAATAAAAAATATATTAAAAAAAAAAAA
>JAQZBX010011117.1:17788-31863 GCA_029593785.1 Cabassous unicinctus | reverse complement strand
AAAGTACAGAGCCAATTGGTAAGTATTGTGAAAGGTGGTTTTTGTTTGTTTGTTTGTTTTGTTTTTTGGCTTTGGTTTTGCTTTGGTTTGTTTCTGTTAGCTCCTGGCACTCAAGGAAAAACTGAAGAGGAGGGAACATTCCCTAATTCATTCTACAAGGCCAACATCACCATCATCCCAAAGCCTGATAAAGGTACTACAAGAAAAGAAAATTTCAGACCAATATCCCTTATTAATATAGATGCAAAACTCCTCATCAAAATCCTAGCAAACCAAATCCAACAGCACATTAAACATATTATCCACCATGATCAAGTGGGATTTACCCCAGGTATGCATAAGAAAATCAATTAATGCAATACACCACATTTTAGAACAAAGGGAAAAACCACATGATCATCTTCATTGATGCAGAAAAGGCATCTGACAAAATCTAGCACCCCCTCTTGAAAAAAAAAAAACCAAAACACTTAGAAAACTAGGAACAGAAGGAAATATCCTTAATACATAAAGAGCATGTATGAAAAGCCCACCATTAACATACTCAGTGGTCAAAGACTGAAAGCTTTCCCTCTAAGATCAGGAAGAAGACAAGGATATCTACTGTCACTACTGTTATTCAACCATATACTGAGAGTTCTAGCCACAGCAATTAGGCAAGAAAAAGAAATAAAAGTCATCCAAATTGGAAAGGAAAAAGTAAAACTTTCCCTATTTGCAGATGACATGATATTACATAAAAAATCCTGAAAAATCACAACAAAACTACTATAGCTTACAAAAGAATTCAACAAAATGACAAGGTACAAGGTCAACATGAAAAAATCAGTAGTGTTTTTATACACTTATTGTAACTGTTGGCCAATTTGATGTAATTATGAATTCCAAAAATATAATTGGATCATGCTTGTAAACTGATCTGTTAATCTGGGCATGATTAGGTTATTATTAGGGTGCTGAGCCCCACCCCTTGGTGGGTGGGGAATCGAATATAAAAGGCAAGGCAAAGGACAGATGGAGCAGGTTTTGAAGAGTAGTCTTTCGAGAAGCAGCTTTGATGTTGGAAAGAAGGCCCCAGGAGAAGAGAAGTGAACTGTTTGCCTGATCGCCTACAGCTGACCTTGTGGAGGGAACAGGAGCTAAGCCCGGAGAGAAACACAGCCCCGGGAAGAGAGGAACCCAAGAAGCCTGAACCCTGGGCAAATGTCAGTAGCTGTCTTGCTCTAACACATGACAATGGACTTTGGTGAGGGAAGAAACTTATGCTTTATGGCCTGGTAATTGTGGACTTCTACCCCAAATAAATACCCTTTATAAAGACCAACCCAGTTTTGGTATTTCACATTAGCACCCCTTTGGCTGACTAATACACTTATAAAGAGCAATATGAAGAGAAAATCAAGAAGAAAATTAATTTATAATAGCAAATAAAAGATTGAAATACCAAGGATGTAAAGGACTTGTATGTGGAATACTACAAATATTGCTAAAGAGAAATCAAGAAGATGTAAATAAATGGAAGGACATTCTGTGTTCATGGATTGAAAGACTAAATATTGTTAATATGTATGGCCAATTGATTTTTGACAGGGGAGTCAAGTCCACTCATTTACTAAATGGAGAAAGAATAGTCTCTGCAACAAATGGTAATGGTAAAAGTAGATACCTATATGCAAGAGAATGTAGGTGGACCCCTACCCCAACCATATACAAATAATAACTCAAAATGGATGAATCAAAGACCTATATAAAAGTAGGAAAATATAAAACTCCTAGAAGAAAATACAGGGAAACATCTTCAGGACCTTGTGTGAGGCAAGGGTTTCTTAGACTCTACACCAAAAGCATAAGCAACAAAAGAAAAGATAGGTATATGAGTCTTCACTAAAACTAAAAGCTTTGTGTATCAAAGGACTTCATGAAAGTAAAAAAGAAAAGCTACAGAATGGGGGAAAATATTAGGAAACCACATATCTGGTAAGTGTTTAATATCCAGAATATATGAAGAAATTCTACAACCCAACCACAAAAAGACAAACAACCTCATTTCAAAATGGTCAAAAGACTTGAATAGACCTTTCTCCAAAGAAGATACTGTATACAAATGGCAAAAACAAACAAACAAACAAACAAACAAGGAAAGATATTCAGCATCATTAGCCTTTAAGGAAAAGAAAATCAAAATCACAATGAGAGGGAAGTGGATGTGGCTCAAGTGGTTGGGCTCCCGTTTACCATAGGGGAGGCCCCGGGTTCGATTCCCGGGGCTTCCTGGAACCTGGGGTCTCCTGGTGAAGGCAAGCCAGGCCACGCGGCACAGTGGGCTGGCACAGCAAGATGACGCAACAAAGGGAGACAAGCAGACACAGAAAAACGCACAGCAAATGGACACAGTGAGCACAAGCAGCAAGGGGGGATAAATAAATAAAAATAAAAATAAATCTTAAAAAAAAAAATCACAATGAGATACCATCTCATACCCACTAGAATGATTACTACAGTAGGACCTTATTTTACATGACCAATATGTTCCAAGACCCTTTGTGTAAGTTGAAAATCACGAATAATAGTGAAGCGCATTATTTAATAAATATTTCTTATACAAAGTACCTATCACACATTTTTATAAATAAGGCAAATCAACACTCTAGTAACAGTAAGTAAACAAAATTAATCATAAAAGTAATTTAAGGGAAATGGCTGTGGCTCAAGCAATTGGGCTCCCGCCTACCATACAGGAGGTCCAGGGTTTGATTCCTGGGGCCTCCTGGTGAAAGGCAAGCTGGCCCATGTGGGGAGCTGGCCTGAGCGGAGAGCTGGCCCGTGCAGGAGTGCTGGCCCACATGGAAAGCTGGCACAGCAAGATGACGCAACAAAAGGAGACACAGAGGAGAGACAGTAAGAGACGCAGCAGACCAGGAAGCTGAGGTGGAGCAAGAGATTGAGTGTCTCTCCCACTACGGAAGGTCCCAGGATCAGTTCCTGGTGCCGCCTAAAAGGAAGACAAGCAGACACAGAAGAACACAGAGAGAGCAGACAGTAAGCACAAAACAACGAGGGCGGGGAGAGAAATAATAAACAAATCTTAAAAAAAAAAAGTAATTTAAAAATTTTAAAATTCTCCCTCTCCGTCTCTCTTTCTCCGTACATACATATATTGTCCTCACTGTCCTTCTTCTTTGGAAATCATCTTGAACTCATGACGATGATGGTGAGAATAAGAATGCCTACACGCTGCTGCAAAGAAATGACTGGATGACTGTAAGTACACAGGCACTGTGTCGCAGAGATAGGGTTCTCTCGTTCGACTGTCAGAAGGATCATCAGTCGGCCATCCTGAAGATGACGGATAGGAATCGAGTGCAACAGTTGGACATCAGGAGTGAAGGATGTCAAGGGATCCTTTAAAGTGGAAGGTTTTGCTACCCCTTTGAAGAACATCATGATTGGAAGCTGTTGTTTTTGTCTCTTCAATTTGTCAAAGACTTGCTGCAGAGGCTGCATTACTTCAGTTATTCCCCTGGTGACTTTAATTGCGCGTTCTATCTGAGAATAGTATTCCATGATTGAGTCTTTCAATTGCGGCACATTTTGGAACACTTCTGCTTCTGTAATGTCCACACTTGAGGTTTTCTTCTCCTTTTCCTTCTTCCTCTGTGGATGACCTTTTAAGTTCTTCCAACTCATCAGGTGCCAATTCATCACGGTGCTCTTCTATATGATCACCCACTTCTTCAGGCAGCATATCCATCACGCCATCTCCATCAAGTTATTTTGCTGTTTCTATGGTTTTCCTGACCTCACCAGCAATGCCGGGGAAGCCCTTAAAGTCATTTACAATATCACTCTACGAGGGTTTCCAACAGGCATTTACTGTTTCAGTCTTTAATTCAGCCATTGCAGCCTTGATGAAAGGTATTGCGTCCACAGTGGTGAAGGACTTCCATCACTGCATTAGTTCAATATTCGGGTCTACATTGATTGATGCTCTAACACGATAAAAAATCAGACACGTGTACGTAGCCTTCACACAGTGAATTATGCCTTGGTCTAGCAGCTGATGCAGTGAAGTCATTTTAGGTGGTAAAAACATGACCTTGACATTTTCATCCTCAACACCAATGGATTCTAGATGGCCAGGTGCATTGTCAGTGATTAAAAGGACTTTGGTAGTTCTTCCTTCTCGAAATACTTTTCCACTTCTGATATGAAGCACTGATGGAACCACTTGCTTAACAGAAGTGCCATGACCCATGATTTTTGGTTGTGTTGCCAGAACACAGGCAGATAATTTTTGTTTTTGTTCTTGAGAGCACTAGGGTTTTTCACTTGGTACACCATGCCTGGCTTGATCACATGACCCACAGCATTGCCACATAATACCAGAGACAGCCTGTGCTTCCACACTATGCCCTGCTGCTTCTGTGAACGTATGTTCTATTGGGCATTTTTTTCCCCAAAAAGCCCAGTCTTGTCGCAATTGAAGACTTGCCTTGGATCATATCCCCCTTCCTCAATGATTTTCTTCAGTTCTGTGGGAAACGTGGCACCAACTTCTTCATCAGCAGATGCTGCCTCTCCAGTAGTTTTGAGATTTTGTCAGTCCAAACTTTTCTTTAAACCTGTACATCCAGCCTTTGCTTGTGGTAAATGGCTTTGCATTAGGATCATCTACGCTAAATTGTTCATAAAGCATCTTAGCCCTCTCATGCAACACTAGGCCATTGATAGGAGCATGTTTTTGGATCTTGTCTTCTATTCACACATTCAATGTTTTCTCCATTTTCACTAAGGTTTTGACACACACCATGGATATAACTTCAGC
This sequence comes from Cabassous unicinctus, assembly GCA_029593785.1. NCBI lineage: Eukaryota > Metazoa > Chordata > Mammalia > Cingulata > Chlamyphoridae > Cabassous > Cabassous unicinctus. Next base: position 27,038 of record JAQZBX010011117.1, on the reverse strand, counting down.
AGCTTTTGTTTTTTTTTTACCGGGAGGTCCCGGGGATCGAACCCCGGTCCCTCCATATGGTAAACAGACACCGAACCTCTTGAGCCACATTCGCTTTCCAACTTTAGCAGTTTTAGGTGCTATGGCAACACCTGCACGAATTCTCTCTAACTAGTGTGGAACATATGGAAGATTCGTTCTTCCCTAGAATTCTCACAACCTCAGAAGCAGACTTTTTTCCTTTCTTCACTAAACCTATAATTTTTTTTTTCATCTAATATAGGCACTTTATGACTTTTCTTAGGCTTATCAGAGCTACCAGCATCACTACTCTTTTACTTTGGGACCATTATTCACAACTAAATAGTGTTAATAGAACAAAGAGAAGCACTGCTCTGACGCGGACATGACCTGTTACCAGCAAGAACTCGGGACAAAGACTGATGCGGGAGTTAATGTTTGGTGCAAAACAATGTAATGGTTCATACTAACTCTTCTGTATTACTCAGCCAAAGGGGTGCTAATGTGAAATACCAAAACTGGGTTGGTCTTTATAAAGGGTATTTATTTGGGGTAGAAGTCCACAGATACCAGGCCATAAAGCGTTAAGTTTCTTCTCTCACCACAGTCCATTGCCACGTGTTAGAGCAAGACAGTGGCTGGCGTTTGCCAGGGTTCAGGCTTCTTGGGTTCCTCTCTTCCCAGGGCTGCGTTTCTCTCTGGGCTCAGCTCCTTTTCCTCCACAAGGTCAGCTGTAGACGATCAGGCGAACGGCTTGCTTCTCTTCTCCTGAGGCCTTCTTTCCAACATCAAAACTGCTTCTCAAAAGACTGCTTCAACTTTGTTTTTGCCATGCCTTTTATATTCGTTTCCCCACCCACCAAGGGTGGGGCTCAACGCCCTACTGACATGGCCCAGTCAACGCCCTAATCATAACTTAATCATGCCCAGATTAACAGATTAGTTTACAAGCATGATCCAATTATATTTTTGGAATTCATAATTACATTAAACTCCCCAACTGTAACACCTTCTCAGAATGAGAATGAGTGTGATTGGGCGAGATGCTATGAGACTTTACGCCACTTGGGAAAATGGCATGGATTTAGTGCACAATTTAAAATTTTTATTTTACGTATCATTCTGCCTTTATTTTTTTCAGTTGCCAATTGCAAATATCCGAAATCGCATGTGTCGAGTTCCTATAAAATGAGGTCCTACTGTATTATAAAAACAAGAATAACAAGTGTGGAGAGGATGGGGAGAAAGTGGAACACACGCACATTGCCAATATGAATGTAAAATGGTGCAGCTGCTGTAAGCAGTTCCTCAGAAAGTTAACTACAGAATTACCATATGACCTAGCAATCTCACTTCTAGGTATCTACCTGTGACAGTTTGAAGCTGGGCGGATCCGAGCAAATCCTGATTTTAAAGTGAATCCATTCCTGTGCATGCAAACCTATTGCAGATGGGACTTTTTGATTGGATTCAGTTAAGGAAACTTCCTTTTGATTAGATCAATTCAGTAGGACCTGACCTAGCATGGATCTTAACACTCTTACTGGAGTCCTTTATAAATGAAGGAATAAAAAGTGACAGACATAGAAAAAAGTGGCAGAGACAGAGAGGAACCCACTAAGCAGAGAGAACACCACGGGAGCAAGAAGCTGAAGCAAAAAGACCCAGAGGAGAGGGCAGAGATGAGTGGATGCTGCTGTGTGCTTGATTGCCCACAGCTGAGTTTGGGGAGAAAGTGAGCCTGGAGGAGAAGGCAGAGACTGGCAGAGCCACCATTGTGCCTTGCTACAGTCGACCTTCGGGGAGAGAGCTTCACCTGATGCCTTGATTTGGACATTCTCCCCAGCCTTGTAACTGTAAGCTTTTAACCTAATAACCGCCACTGTAAAAACCAACTCACTTCTGGTATATTGCATTAACAGCCTTTAGCAAACTAAAATGCTACCCCAAAGAATTGACAGCAGGAACTTGAACAGATATTTGCACACCAATATTCATAGCAGCATTACTCACAATTGCCCAAAGATAAAAGCAACCCAAGTATCCATCAACCAATGAATGGATAAACAAAATATGGTATATACATACAATGGAATATTATTCAGTCATAAAAAGGAATGATGTTCTAAAACATGAGACACCATGCATGAACTTTGGAGATATGTTGAGTGAAAAAAGCCAGGCACAAATGGACAAATACTGTATGATCTCACTGATAGGAAATAATTAGAATAAGCAAACTCAGAGCCAGGAACTAGAATTCAGTTTACCAAGGGCCGGGGTGAGGGAATGGAATGGGGAGTCAATGCTTAATTGATATAGAGGAGGTGGAAAATTTTTGGTAAAGGACAGTGGTGATGGTAGCATAACATTGCCAATGTAAATAACATGACTGATTTATATATTTGAATGCAGTTTAAAGGGGGAATTTTAGGTTATGTATATGTTACTAGAATAAAAATTTAAAAAAAGACACTATAAGACTGTACAATACATAGTGACCCATAATGTAAACTATGGACTACAGTTAACAGTGTAATTATGTTTGTTTCATCAGTTGTAACAAGGGTACCACACTAATGCAGCATGTTAAGAATAGAGAAACTGTGTGATGTGTGACGGTATATGGGAACTCTGTATCTTCTTCATGATATTTCTGTAAACCTATAACTTACCTAATAAAAAAAATTACAATGGGGAAACTAGCACCTCTGATACAGGCTGGTTGGGTTGTAAATTAAATGCGAAAACGCGTTTAAAGCTCCAAGCCCACAGTATGTATTCAGTACACCGACAGCTATTGTACTAAACTAAGAAATAATACAAGGTAACTGGCGATCCCGTGCGCGTGCTGGCGTAGAGCCCTCCCTGAGCTCCGCGAGCTCCCATCACTCACAACAGCTGCTGCCAGGCCAAGTCTGCTCTACGTTTATTTCCCCGCTGCGCTAGAGTAGTGTGCGGTGCCGCGCGGCAGCGAATCAGGTTGCGGCGTTCCGAGTGGGGCGGGACTTCCTCCCCGTAGCTCGCACGCCTACGTGCTCGGAGGCCCCGCCCCGGAACTGCAGTGGACGCTGCAGCTGAGCGGCGGCTGTGACGGTTGAGGCGGTTGGTGTGGGCGTTTGAGGGGTCTGCGGCGGCGTGTCCACGCGGTGAGTACCCGGGTTGAAGCTGGAGTGGGGCCGGGACCAGAGAGGAGGTGGGGGCGGGTTTCCAGGCGTCCATTGCGCTCCTCCCGGGGCTGCTTGGTGCCTCGGGTCCTGAGAGAGCGGCCGCCGGCACAGGCCGCCCAGCCAAGGTGCCTGCCCTTCCCCTTGCCCAGGACCCCTGCCTCGGGCATCAGGGCTCGGCAGCCCCCGCTTTTCTGTGCTTTTTGCGCTCCTTCATGCCTGAGGCGAGCCGGGTACGGAGCCGGGCGCCACGAGGAGGGACACCCTCCTTGGCGCTGCAGTTCGCACTCTTAGACCTCGCCCCCATGTGAGAGCCATGCTCTCCCCCACACCACTCCCCAGTCGCAGAATCTGGCTCGTTTGTGAACCTGACGCAGTTTGGGCGTTGGGAGAATTTTCTCCTGAGTGCATACGTGCTTACCTCGTGGTAAGGCGCCATGCTCAGGTTTTTTTATGTGCGTCATATATTTGTATTTGCGTAACGATCCAATGAGATTTGTACCCTCGTCATCCTCTGCTTAAGAGACGAGGAAATTGAGGCTCACAGAGATCGATTTGTCCACCACATACCCAGAACTGACAAGTGGTGGAGCCATATTTGAACCAAAGTTTTGTTTTTGTTTTTTCAATTTTTCTTGTGTTTAGAATTAAGGCCTTTTTAATACTTGAGATTAGGGAAGATCAAGAGGGGAAGGAGGAGTAATTCAAACGTTCCCTCTTGTGACTTGAAACCTGGAGTCTGGTGTCATCCCAGAAGCTGAGATGGTCCTGTTGGAGGTGGGGAGTGGGGTGGGAATCAGCGGCCCTCTGTTCATTTCCAAACACTGACACTTCCAAGTTTTAGTTTTGTCTTTCCACAGCAAGGTTTGTCTTGGCCCTCTGATAAAGGAGAACCAGGGATCTGCCCTCTTGGAGCAAGGCTGTAGTAGTAAGAAAGCTTTTGCACTTTTAATAACGCTTACCCTGTCACACCCCCCCACCCCCCAAAAAATCCTCAAACGTTTAATCTGCCTTCAGAATGGCTAATGTGTGGCAGGCTTCATCCTCCCTGCTTTACTTAATGTTTCATTTTTTGTGTGTAAAACATTTTGTGACTTAGATATTATTGGCCCCCACCCTTTTCTAAAAGATGAGTGGACTGAAGTTCAGAGGAGAAAATAAGTGGCACTCTCCGAGGTCAGACTAGCATTAAGTGTTGGATCTGGAATCCAAAACAGGTCTAGCTCAATATGTATTTGCTCCATCTCCCATGTCCCCACCGTTCCAGGCCAAACTGCCTGTTCTGTGGTTATATTTTTTTCCCTCTGAACTGTTCTACTTGAGAGTGTCAGCTTTAGAGCCATCTTTGTGTCCTCAGTTCTTTGAAGGACCTGGTGCTTGGCAGGCTGCTTAGAAAATATTTGTTGTCTCAGAACCCTATGCTTCTCAGTTGCAAACCTAATAGTTTTCTTTTTTTCTGTTTCAGCAACCATGAAGTTGAAGGAGACAAAATCAGGGCCAAAGCCATCAATCTATGGCAAATTGCAGACGAAGGGAATCAAAGTTGTGGGAAAATGGAAGCAGGTGAAGATTGACCCCAACATGTTCATAGATGGACAGATGGATGACTTGGTGTGTTTTGAGGAACTGACAGATTACCAGTTAGTCTCCCCTGCCAAGAATCCCTCCAGTCTCTTCTCAAAGGAGGAACCCAAAAAGAGAAAGGCACAAGCTGTTTCAGAAGGAAAAGAGGAAGGAGGAGAATCCAGCTCCCCAAAGAAAAAGATCAAGTTGAAGAAGAGTAAAGATGTGGAAACTGAAGGAACCAGTGCTCAGAAAGAATTTGAGGTCAAAGATGCTGAGCCAGGGCCACAGGTAGATGGCATCATTTGTCCCGATCCAGAAGTAGAGGAGATGACTTCAGGAAGCCTGGCCCAGAATATTCCAAAGAAGAAGAAAAAGAAGGGGAAAAAAAAATTGGAGCCTTCCCAGGGCACTGCTCCAAAGCTGTCCAAAAAACCGAAGACGTGGTTGCCTGAAATGCATGACCAGAAGGCCAACGTGTCAGCTTGGAAGGACCTGTTTGTACCAAAACCAGTTCTTCGAGCACTCAGCTTTCTAGGCTTCTCTGCACCCACGCCAATCCAAGCCTTGACCCTGGCACCCGCCATCCGTGACAAACTGGACATCCTTGGAGCTGCTGAGACAGGTAGGCTTGCTCTGGATTGAACCTGTAGCTGTTAATAACCGGGATGACCAAGAGAAAGGGGAATGTTGGGAACATAACTACATACATAACATTACAAAAGCAATGTTCAGTGAAGGTGTTAAGTCAGCCAGTTCTGAGTTCAAATCTGCTCCTTCCTGAGTGGTACCCTAGACAGGTCACTTTATCTCTTTAAGCCCTACAGGCTCCAGTGTAAAGTGGAGATAACAGCAGTGCCTACTTTTTGCATTGCTTTGAGGGTTAAATGCTACAGTGAACTGTAAAGTTTGTATTGTGCTTGCTACATTGTAAGTGATCTGCAAATGGTAATTTTTCCTTTTCTTGAGCCTTTTTTGAAGGTCCCCAAGAGATAAGATGGGGCTAAACTAAGATCAGCCTTCTGGGGAGGTAGATCTTCATCAGTATAAGGAAGAACTGTCTAGTTCTCAAGAGTTGTGCAAAAAGATAAAAATGGGCTGCTTTAGGAGTTGGTAAGTTTCCTGTCTTTGGATGGATTTGGGTACATGGTCCATAACCATGAGGTTGATTTTGTAGATAGATTCAGACATGGGATAGCTATTAGGACCAGACAGTGTTTATGATTCCCTCATTCCCTGGGCCAGCTAAGACTTGGTGAAACAATGACACGTTGACTGGCTGTATGGACTAGACTACTGACTGGGGGGAGGAACTGGTACTACCTGGAACCATTAGTCCAACTAGACCAGCACTATTTAATAGAAATATGTGTAATGTGGGTCACTTCCTTAATTTTAAACTTCCTAGGAACCACATTATTAAAAGGTAAAAAGAAATAGGTGAAAATTTTAATAATATATTTATTTAAAAAATTTTTAGTATGTAATATAAGATTGTTGAGATTTTTTACATTCTTAATTTTGTATTAAGCATTCAAAATCTGATGTGTATTTTAAACTTTCAGCACATCTCAACTTAGACTAACCACAGTTTAACTGTTCAGTAGCCACATGTGACTAGTGGCTTCTATATTGAATAGTGTAGGACTAGACCATCTAGATACTTTGCCTTGGGTTCCTGGAAGTATGATCAGAAAACCAGGCGTGAGGTCCTGTATGAGAGTCACATAGGTAGAGGAGTGAGGAAACCCCAGGAACAGGGAATGGAGGTAATAATAATTCAGAATGTTTACTGAGCACTTAAAATGTGTCATGTGTTGTGTTAAGTCCTTTATATTAATGAACTCAATCCTTACAACCACTTTGAGGTAAGTATCGTTCCCATCTTACAGATGGGTAAACTTGTTGGCTTCACAGAGAATAGATAACTTCCCTAAAATTACACAGCTGGAAGGTGGTAGCCCTTGGAATCTAGGCCAGTTCTTTGTACTTCTAAGCATTCTGTTACACTGCTTTAGCATGTGCCAAGGTCTTGAAGTGGCTCTCTGAAAGGCAGAGACAAGATCTGTATGAGCCACTGTAGCTGGAGCATGGCGTTTGGGTTTATAGAGCAGCTCCCCATAAAATGCTGTTAATCTGAAGGTCTAAAATTAAAAAAGAATTGGGACAGGCAATGCATTTAGGGCTGTGGACAAACTGCCCTATTTCCCCAAAAGATTCTTTGGGCCCTTTTGTAATCTTTCTTTCCCCATTTCCTGCTACCCACCCCCTCTTTGTCCATCCCCAGGCAACCACTGATAGGCTGTCTATCACTATAGATTGGTTTACATTTTCTAGAATTTTATTTAAAAGGACTCATACAGAATCTACTTTTAGGAAGAGGTCTGACTTTCACTCAGCACACTTTGAAATTCAACCATATTACTACAATTATCAGTAGTTCATTCCTTTTCATTGATGAATAGTATTCTAATGTACCACTGTCCATTCTGTTGATAGTCACTTGTGTACAATTTGTGTACAAATATTGGTGTGAAGGTCTTTATATGGACATAATGCTTTAATTTCTGTTGGGGAAATAAAACATGTGGAATGGATGGGCCATATGGTAAGTGTATGTTTAACTTTTTAGGTGTTTTCCAAAGCGATTATACCACTTTACATACCCACCAGGAGTTATAAAAGTTTGAGTTGGTCCATATTCTTGCCAGCACTTGGTATGGTCAGTTATTTAATTTTATTTTTTAAACTTTTAAAATTTTAGTGTAACTTCCTTGTTTCTTTAAAAAAAATTTTTTTTTTTTTTTAATTTTTAGGTTTATTTATTTATTTACACCCCCCACCCCACCTCGTTGTTTGCACTCGCTGTCTGCTCTCTGTGTCTGTTCATTGTATGCTCTCTCTGTCTGCTCATCTTCTTTTTAGGAGGCATCGGGAACTGAACCTGGGACCTTTCACATGGGAGGGAGGTGCTCAATTGCTTGAGCCACATCCGCTCCCTGCTTGTCCCGCTTGTGTCTCTCGTTGAGTCATCCTGTTGCATCATCTTGTCAGCGCCAGCCCTTCACTTCAGCTTGCTGTCTTGCTCGCCTTCTTTAGGAAGCACCAGGAACTGAACCTGGGACCTTCTGTGTGGGAGGCAGGTGCCCAACTGCTTGAGCCATATCCACTCCCCTCCTTGTGGTTAATTTGCATTTCCCTGGTGACTAATAATGTTGAGCATCTTTTCTGTGGTAAAGTGTCTGCTCACTTGCTTTGCCCATTTTTTAATTGATTGGTTTGTTTTCTTAAGTTTTTTTAAATTATCATTAGCGCACTTAAAGGTTTATAGAAATATGCAGTAAATTCAGAGTCCCCATATACTTCCTTCTTACATGGAGTTTTCCCTGTTAACATTTTGCATTAGTGTACCTGTTAACATTTATGAAATATTATTATAATTATGCAGTTAACATTAGTGTACTGTTTACATTGTGTTGTACAGTTCTGGGGTTTTGGGTGGTGGTAACTTGATACAACTTAAAATTTCCTATTTTTTCCCCTTTTTGAATATTCAGTTCAGTGGTGTACAAAGTCGTGCCTCCCTCCCCATCATCCATTGCCAAAACTTTTCCATTACCCCAAACAGAAACTCCATACCAATTAAACATTAACTCCCCATTCCCTTCCCCTACTTGGCCCCTGATAACCTGTATTCTAGTTTTTAACTGCATGAATATGTTTATTCTGCTTATTTCACATAAGTGAGCACATACAGTATTTAGCCCTTTGTGTCTGGCTTATTTCATTCAACATTATGTCTTCATGGTTCATCCATGTTGTAGCATGCATCAGACTCATTCCTTTTCATGGCTGAATAATATTCCATTGTATGCATATACCACATTTTGTTTATCCATTTATCTGTTGATGGACGTGGATTGCTTCCACCCTTTTGCAGTTGTGAATAATGCTGCTGTGAGCATTACTGTGCAAGTTTCTGTTTGAGTCCCTGCTTTCAGTTCTCTTTCATGAATACCTAGAAGTGGGATTGCTGGGTCATATGGTAATTCTATACTTAATTTTATGAGGAATAGCCATTATGTTTTTCCACAGTGGCTGCACCATTTTACATTGCCACCAAGAGTGTACAAATGCTCCTGTTTGTCCACATCTTCTCCAGCACTTGTTATTTTCCACATTTTTTATAGTAGCCATTAATGAGGCTGTGGTTTGTCTCTCTCTCCGGGTGGGAGAGGAGACCCCGAGCTGGTGGCCCGGCTGGCGTGTGGGGGAATCCGGTGCGGAGGGCGACGCAGTAAAGAAGCTGGTTCAGGAGCTGCGGGAAGATTGTGGCACGAACAGGGAGGAGGGTAGGGATTGGTGGGTTCAGGGATGAATGGTGGTTGGGCATTGGTGATTGCTGTTGCCAGGGAGGAGGGCAGAAAACTTTAGGCGCGAACTTCCCTAAACTTCCGTGAAGAAGGCTAGCTGTTCTTTGTTCCTAGTTTTAGCCTTAGCGGCCATGTCAAAGGGGGGTT
>JAQZBX010011117.1:0-17688 GCA_029593785.1 Cabassous unicinctus | reverse complement strand
GCCATTCTAGTGGTTGTGAGGTGGTATCTCATTGTGGTTTTGATTTGCATTTCCCTGATGCCTAATGACTCTGAGCATCTTTTCATGTGTTTATTGGCTATTTGTATACCTTCTTTGGAGAAATCTATTCAAGTCTTTTAACCATTTTTAATTTTTTTTTTATTTTTTAAGCTAAATACAATAGCAGAAGGTAAATAATGGAGATAATTATAGCAACTGGCAAATTAGGAAATGGAAAATCTAAGAGCTGATTTCTTTAAAATAGACAAATCTCTGGTAAGTTTAATCCATTAAAAGAGCAAAATTATAAACACAAGCTACACATAAATATCACCATACAAGTATATTTAACATCATCTCATCAGCAATTGTTCATTTTGCTACCAATTTTTTTCTCCCCCCACCCCTTGCTCCATCCTCCCATGGAAACAACTTGATATATTACTTCATATATTTCCCCATGCTCACATAATCCTATACAAAGAGATAAACCCATATATAGGACTTTTTTTGTTGTTTCCTTTTTATAAAACTGGATTCTTACTAAAGACATTTCTCTACAAATTTGTTTTCTTCTTTTTAACTTACAATATGTCTTGGTCCTCCCTTCAGGTCAGTAGATTCGTAAGTCATTCTTTCTTTTCAATAGTTGCCCACTTTCAGTTTTTCCTCCCACTACAAACAATGCTTCACAAAACATCCTTGTATTAACCATTTTTTAAAAATTGGGTCATGTGTCTTTTTGTTGTTGAGTTGTAGAATATTTTTATAAATTCTGGATTTTAAACCCTTATCAGATACACAGTTTCCAAAGGATTTTTCCCATTTTGTGTTGTCTTTCTACTTTTCTTGATTAAGTCCTTTCATGCACAAGAGTTTTTAATTTTGGTGTAATCTCATTTATCCATGTTTTCTATTGTTGCTTATGCTTTTGTGCAGAGTCTAAGGGGCCACCATCTAACACAAGGTCCTGAAGATGTTTCCCTATGTTTTCTTCTAGGAGTTTTATAGTTTTAGTTCCTACATTGAGGTCTTTGATCCATTTTGAGTTAATTTTTATATATAGTGTGAGGTGTAGGGGTTCACCTTGAATCTTTTGCATATGGCTCTCCAGTTCTTCCAGCATCATTTGTTGACGAGACTAAACTTTCCCCACTGAGTGGATGGGTGGACTAGGCCCCTTTGTCAAAGATCAGTTGTTCAAAGGTGTGAAGGTTTATTTCTGAACTTGAGGTCTGATTCCATTGGTCTCTATGTCCTTGTGCCGTTCCTACAAAGCTGATTACTGTAGCTTTGTAATAAGTTTTAAAATCAGGAAGTGTGAGTGATAGTTTGCTATTTGCAGTATTGTTGGTTTTTGTACCATATATTTTGAAGCACTGTATATTAGATACATAAACATTTTTTTGTTACAGCCTCTAAATGAATTGACACCTTTTCATTATGAAGCAGCCCTCTTTATCCCTGGTAATATTCTTTGTTCTTAACTCTACTTTGTCTGGTATTAATGTAGCCATTTTACCTTTGTTTTGATAGATGTTAGCATATTGTGTCTTTTTCTATACTTTAAACTTTAAAAAAAAATTTTTTTTTAATTTAAATTTTATTTTCCTCCTCTGAGATGGCTCCTTCATCTGTTTGCTCATTGTGTCTGCTCATTGTGTCTGCTCATCATCTTTAGGAGGCACTGGGAACCAAACCTGGGACCTCCCATGTGGGAGGCTGGTGCCCAACTGCTTGAGCCACATCTGCTCCCCCATACTTTTACTTTTGACCTATTCATGTCTAAATATTAAGGTGGGTTTTTTTGTAGGCAACATGTAGTTGGGTCTTGCTATTTAATCTGACAATCTCTGCCCTTTAATTGGGGTGGGACGGTGTTTAGGTCATACATATTTAATGTGGTGGAGTAAAAACTTTTGTCTTGTTTTCTGTTTTCTGTTTGTTTTCTGTTTGTCTCATCTGTTCTGTTTCCTCTTTTTCTGCCTTCTTTTGATTAAGTATTTTTTTATTATACCATTTTTTTCTCCTTTATAGTCTTATTAGCAGTAGCTCCTTATTGGGTCCTGTAAACGGTTGCTTTGGGGTTCATACTTTTCATCATTAAGTGATACGCTTCCTTACATTTTGAATAGTTTCTACTGCTCTGTTTCCAAGTTACCTAATATTTTTTCTAATATGTTTAATCTGCTGTATTTCCATCTCAAAATTGTAGTTTTAAACCCTTGAAGTTGAATTTATCTTTTTTATGTCTTCTATGTCTCTACTTAACATGTTCAGTCTTTCCTCTAACTTACTGAACATGTGGAATACTGTTATAACTGTTCTACTGTCCTTATCTGCCAATTCTATCATCTGTCACTTCTTGGTCAATTTTGATTTTTTGCTTTGTTTATTCTCATTATGGGTCATATTGTCCTGTTTATTTTTAGGATTGGATGCCATAAATTGTGAATTTTACCTTGTTGGGCACTGAATATTTTTTTGATTCCTATAAACAGTCCTGAGCTCTGTTCTGATGCAGTGACATTGCTTAAAAACAGTTTGATCCTTTCGGGTTTTGTTTATAAGCATTGCTAGGCAGGGCTAGAGTAGTGTTTAGTCTAGCAGTAATTTTTCTGCCAACAGTAAGGAAAATTCCTTCTTAGTACTCTACTTGATTCCCATGAATTAAGAGGTGTGCTAGTCTTGTGGGAACAGTCACTATTCCTGGCCCTCCAGAGCTCTGGGTATGTTTTGTTTTCTTTAATCATTTTGAGTGGTTCTTTCCCTGGCCTTGGGTAATTTTCTCACACACATACACATCTACAACTATGGTACATAGATTTTTATAACTATATACAGGTTGATGTGTTTTGACAAATGTATACATCCTTGATAACCACCCCAATCAAGATATGGAACATTTCTATCACCATAGAAAGTTCCCTTCTGCCCTTTTCTAATTAGTCACCCTCCTCCCAACAGTATCCATCTGTTGGGACACAACTGCTATTCAGATTTCTGTCACTACAGATTATTTTTGCGTGGGATGACTTTTTTTTTAAAGCATTGTTTATTTAAGACAGATTGTGTTATTCATATCCCTCCTCCCCTTTTTAAAGAAATAATAGTGTGACAAAAACACCTGTCTCTACTTTGCATTTTCCATTTAAGTATATTCTGAAGATCACTGCACCGTAGCATATTTCTCAGTTCTGTTTTGGAGGTGTATAGTACTTCATTATAAAGACCAACCATAGTTTGTTCAACCAGTCCTTTATTGATTGGTATTTGTGTTGTTCCATCTGTTGTAGTTGCAGAAAATGCTACAACAGATAGCTTTGTGCATTTCTGTATTTTTGCCATATCCTGCAAATTTGGATATGTTGTGTTTACTCTACAGTTCAAAAGATTTTATATTTTCATTCTGAATTCTTCTTTGACCCATGAGTTATTTAGAGGTGCTTTTAAAATTTCCATACATGTGGGGATTTTCTAGTTATCTTTTTGTCAGTTGAATTTTAATTTAACTGCATTGTGATCAGAAAACATGCTCAGTATATGATCAGTTCATGTTAACATTCTGTGTATATTTGAAAATAATGTATAGCCAAAATAATAATTTTGGCCAGAGTTGTATAAATATCCATTTTGTCCTATTTGTTAATTATGGTGTTTAAATTTTCTATATCCATACTACTTTTCTCTGCTTATTCCATCAGTAATTGGGAAGTAGAAAATGTTCCACCATGCTTACATATTTGGAACGCATGTTATTGGTATATTCAAATCTAAAATTACTTTCTCTCTCTGGTGAAGAGACCTTTCTTTCTCTAGTAATACTTTTTGCTTTAAAAGTCTTTTTATGTTAATGTAGTTTGACCAGCTTTGAGTTAGAATTTGTGTGGGTTATAAATTTCCATCTATTCACTATGAGCCTTTCATTGTCCTTTTATTTTAAATGTGTAAACAACATATGACTTGTATTTTTTAAATCCAGTTTTATAATCTTCTGTAAATGAAATATTCAGAATACTTACATTAAATGTAATTTTTGACATTTGGATTTATATCTATGATCATATTTTGGGCTTTTGTTAGCTCCCCTCAACTTGTGGCTTATTGCTATTGTGTATTTTAATTCTTACATTCTTTACCCCATAAGAAATTGTTGTTTTATACAGTACATGCTTGTTCAGGTTTACTCATAGTCACTGCTTTCTTTGCTCTTTATTTCCCTTTTCTCAGACTTCTTTGAAGTCACTTTCCTTCACCCTAAAGTATGTCTTTTAGAATTTCCTTTGGTAAGCATATACTGAACTGGTGGGGAATTCACTCAACTTTTTTTTTAACTGTATAAAAATGTAAGATATTTTCATTAAGTGTAGGATTCTAGGTTGTCCACTATTTTCTCCAAAGACATTGAAGATACTCTGTGTTGGTGTGCATTAGTGATGTTGGAGCCTTTGTAGGTAAACTGTCTTCTCTAGCTGTTTTTAAGGTTTTCTCTTTCGTATTTTGTATTTTCTCTATGAAGTGGCAAAGTGTGGATTTACTTTTCTGCATTCTGCTTACCATTCAGTGGGCTTCTTGTGTCTGTAGATTGGTGTCTTTCATAAATTCTGGAAAATCCTCAGCCATTATCTTTTCAGATATTGCCTCTGCCACATTCTCTCTTCCCTTTCCTTCTTGGAATTCTTATTAAATTTATGTTAAACCTCCTCAATATTTTTATATTTCTTAACCTGATTTGCAAATTTCCTATCTTCATGCTGCATTCTGGATAATTTCTTCTTAACATTAGTGTTGGAGAAAAAGGGGACACTCACTGGGATGCGGAGACTGACGATTGCAAGCAGGAAGTTTATTGAGAAGCTCTCCCAACGGAGGGGGTCTGAAGAATAGACTTCAGCTCCCTCTGCTGGCATGGTGGGGGTGTGAATAGAGACGTCAGCCTACCCGTGGAAGGTGGTGGATATGACTTTATACAGTAAATCAACATGTGGGGAAACATTAGTCCTTGGGGAGGGGGTTAGAGACTTGAGTACAGCCTGGGTCCAGTAAGGGGCTGTAAAAGTGAATTCTTCCCTATGGCTTGGGGGTAGTGGGCTAGGAGGTGGGGTATTGGAATGTGGGAGGGGTTGGTGGCGCCTGGGCCCCCTGAAGGGGTGAAGGTTCTTATCTGCTCCACTCCCACTGTGATATAGATCTTTCGTTCATTCTTGGGAGGAGATGGGCTGCCTCTGCACATGTAGGCACAGCCTTATGACCTATTAATCATTGCAAACTTTGTAAAGGGGAGCCTCTAACAAAGTTTGCCAATTTTCTCTAGTAAACTCATTTATTCATTTTTTTTTCCTAGCTATTTTGTTTTTCCTTAGACCTTTTTTTTGTTTGTTTTAAATCTGGTCATCCTATTGTTTTCTATTCCTTGCAGATGTTTATCATTTTCTCTTGGGTTTTTGGATAGTAAACATGGTTATTTTGTCTTATGGGCCTGGTTATTCTAATATCTGAAGTCTTTATTGGTCTGTTTTTGCCCTTTTTTCTTTTAGTTCTTGTTTATAGTACCTTGTTTGCCTATATGATTACTTTTTTTTACTGAGCTTCTCATATTCTTTTTTTAAACATTATTTAAAAAAAAATTTTTTTAAGATACTTAGATTACATAAATGTTACACAAAAAACATAGGGATTCCCATATGCCCCACTCCCCACACCTCCCATATAAACATCCTTCATTAGTGTGGCACATTCCTTGCAATTCGTAAACGCATCCTGGGGCTTTGCCACTGAGCATGGACCATAGTTCACATTGTAGTCTGTACTCTCTACCACACAGTTCTGCATGTTATTTGACGATATAAAATGGCCTATATCTGTTGTTGGGACGATTCCCAAGTCCCAAAAAAGCCCCTGTATTACAACTGTTTTTCCACCCCCCACCCCCAGAGCCTCCAGTGGCCACTGGCTCCATATCAATGTTGTGATTTCTTCCAATGCTAGAATCACAATATGTCTATTGTAGAATACCAGTAAGTCCACTGTAGTCCATAGTTCGTTCCCCAGTCCTGAGGATTCTGGGATGATGTTCACTCCACCTTTAATTGAGAGGAGGCTTTGATCCCATATAGCCGATGGATGGGACTCTCTTGCTTGCAGTTGTCGGTTCTCTCGTTTTCTTGGTATGGTGGTTGTCAGTCCTCACCTCCTTGTTAGTTGTCCTGTGTGAATCCAAAGAACAGGAGAGTAGGTGTTGCAACTCCGCTGAGGTTCCAGGCCCAGCTGGCATATGGACAGCCCAAAGACTCCAGTCTCTAGGACATACACCTACAAACTCCAGCACCAAGTATAGGTTTAAATAGAAGGGACAGAGGAGCCATGTGTAGGGAAGCCATAATTGAGTCCAACTCTCACTCTCGGGAGCACAAACTCCAAAGTAGGGCCCACTGGCAAGGCACCAAACTCCAGAGCTGTCTGCCCTGACCATAGGACCTAGGTGTCTCCAGAGCCCTCAGGAGCCCCACTATGTGAGGTAGTATCCACTTTGGCAGTTTATGAGATCCTGCTGAGGTGTGCATAAGCGTTACTTCTGGGATGACCTTCCGACTCACTTTGAAGTCTCTTAGCCATATAAATTCATTTGTCTTTACCTTTTCTCCCTTTTATTCAAGGTCTTTTTCCAGTTGCATTGCTAGTTGGTGCTTGGTAGTAATCCCTCGGTGTCAGGGAGGCTCATTCCTGGGAGTCATGTGCCACGCTGGGGGGAAGGTAATGCATTTATATGCTGAGTTTGGCTTAGAGAGAGGCCACATTTGAGCAACAAGGAGGCTCTCAGGAGGCAACTCTTAGGCACCCCACAACACTATGCTAAATTTCAATTTCAAGAGCAAAGGCTCATAAACATAGTTTCGTTTAGGGTGTTGGATGGGGGGGAGCATTTGGGACGGGGCGCACCTGGAGCAGGCTTTTAGGGAGTGTGTGAGTGATCGTTTTGTCATAATATGTTGTGTCATTGGGTGGAGACCCACATAATGAGTGGGAAGGAGTTGGACTCCCATCCTGGGGAGGACCGATTTGTTCTCATATTCTTTTGAAACTTAGTTGTGAAAATTCTTTGAGGCTTGTAACCAGAGAGCATTTGTCTTTTGCCTCAGGCATTCTCACTTTGGAGCTAAGTTAAATTCTCACCTTGAGGTGTTTTCTTTTGCCTTGTTTTGAACACTGAAATGATGTGAATTTGGAATCCATATACATTCAAAAGCCAGTTTGAAAATTTTCAAACATAGCAAAAGTAATGCTATTTTTATTTTTCTGAAAAACTAAGAAAATATTCTTTGACTTCTTCCCCTCACCAAAAAAAAACCCCCACTTATTTTCCCCCTGACTTTTCATATTTTGTCAGTATCCTAAACTAGTTTTACAAAGAAAAATGTCTAATACACAAGTATAACTAAAGACTGAATTTTATTTCTTTCATAAATGTTTTCAGAAAGTATTTGTTGTGTAGATATCCAATCCCCTCAAAGGACTAAAAAAAAACTTCATCCCTTCACAGTTTGATTGCTTGAACTTTTGTCTTTAGCTCATCTCGAGCAACCTCACACCTCAGTGCTAGTTTGCAGGATATATAAGTGTTGCCCAGAATTTCCTTGGGCTCCTAATTACAGGTTCCCTCTGGTTGTAATGCTCTGGGGGAACCTATACAGGGTGGAGGAGCTTTGGGTTGTCAGAGTATAGAACAAAGAACCCCAGACAAAAGTATGTACATTTGTTGGTTCACATTGTTTTGTTTGTTTTATTTCTTAGGAAGTGGGAAAACTCTTGCCTTTGCTATTCCGATGATTCATGCTGTGCTGCAGTGGCAGGAGAAGAGGAGGCCCGCCTCAGCTTCAAGTAACACTGGAGCACCACCTGAAGAGACCAGCTTCAAAGCTGGAATTGACATTGGCTCACCAGGCAAGGCTGGAACTGAGTCTGGAGCATTACCTGATGAGACTGGACTTGAAAGTGAAGCACTGCCCAATGAGGCTTGTGCCAAGGCGAAAGCACCCCCCAGCAAGGCCAGAGCCAAGACCAGAGCTACCATCTCAGACCAGTTGCTGCTGCTCTGTGATGATGATGCTGGTGAAGGACCTTCTTCACTAATCAAGGAGAAACCAGTCCCCCAACAGGATGAGTGTGAAGAAAAGTTCGATGAAGAGGAAAATCTCAAAGAGCACAATGAAAAGTTAAACCAAGAGTTGGGTAGCAAAATTGCTCCCTCTAAAGCATATACAAAGTGTCCTCTGCTTGGACTGGTTCTGACTCCTACTCGAGAGCTGGCTGTCCAGGTCAAACAACACATTGATGCTGTGGCCAAGTTTACAGGTGAGGCTTGGTTCCATTTAATAAATATTTCCTGAGAACATCCTAGATGCTAGGTTAGCAAAGAAGAAGGAGCTGTGGCTCCTGTTCTCTAGGGCAGCCTTTCTCATCTGCCAGAGAATCCCTACAGAAAACTGAGTGACTGATTTCTCATTACTCCCAAGAATGCTGGTGCTAGTCTAGATACATAGGAAGTTAGTTAATTTATTATATATAATGAATGCTTAGGGCTGGAGTTGGCAAACTACCTGTTTTTATAAATAAAGTTCTACTGGAACATAGCCACACTGATTTGTTTACGTATTGCCTGTGGTTGCTTATGCACTACAGAGGCAGAGTTAAATAGAGTTAGTAGTGGTGACAGAGACAGCTGGCCTGCAAAGCCAAAAATATTTACTCTCTGACCCTTTAAGAAAATATTTGCCAGCCCCTGCCTTAGGGCATTAGAACTTAATTTTCTTAGGGAATCCCTTTTGAGAAGAACTACAGAATGGGAGTTTTATTTTTATAATAAAGGAGCAGTTATTTATTGACCTCATACTGTGTGTGAAGCATGTGTTTCTTCTCACACTGGAAACCATGAGACATCTTCCACAAGAGATGACAGCAGAACACTGGGCACTAGAGGAGATTCAGATTAATTCTAATGGAGGGGAATGGGAAGGGCTTCTTAGGAGAGGTGTGTCACACAGCTGCAAGTAACATCATTCCCAGCATTGTGATGCACCACCGTTTTTCCAGGGCTTTGGAGGTAACCAGGCCTTGGTTTGAATCCAGCTCTCTGTTGTGGTTGAGGGGAAGGAATAAAAAGAAATGAGGTTGGGGGTGTAGGTAGGGCCCAGATTTGGTAAGCCTTCCAGGAATGGCACCAATTCTCAGTGTAGGTCAGCTCTTTTAGCATCCCTCTGGAGAGGAGAGTTGTGCTAGAACTGCCTCTACTGATCTGGGGGCTTCTTTGCCAACTGTGTAAGAAAATAAGCAGCCTGGCTGAATAACAATGTCCCTTCTGTTTTTTGTACCATAGGAATTAAAACTGCTATTTTGGTTGGTGGAATGTCCACGCAGAAACAGCAGAGGATGCTCAAACGCCAGCCTGAGATTGTGATTGCCACTCCGGGTCGGCTGTGGGAATTAGTTAAAGAAAAGCACCCTCATTTGAGCAATCTTCAGCAGCTCAGGTGAGAGACAGTACCTCTTTTTTCCCCCTTCTGAAGTGGGTGTGAGTGGACGTAGTGTGTGCAATGCCTTCTTCCTGTCACTGAGTGCCATGGTGTGATGCCAGTCAGACCCTGGCCTTTAGGCAGCAAAGCTTGTATGAGAGAGGTTAACCCTGAGGGGAGGGGTTTGGATAGGGTATGCTATAGTTGGCTCCTCTTACGTGCCACTAACCAAGGTTATGTGGGTCTGCCTGGATCTATAGGTGCCTGGTGGTGGATGAGGCTGACCGGATGGTTGAGAAAGGCCACTTTGCTGAGCTCTCACAGCTGCTAGAGATGCTCAGTGATGCCCAGTACAACCCGGAGAGACAGACGCTTGTCTTTTCTGCCACACTGACCCTGGTACATCAAGCTCCTGCGCGAATCCTTCATAAGAAGCATATTAAGAAAATTGATAAAACTGCCAAACTTGACCTCCTCATGCAGAAGATTGGCATGAAGGGCAAGCCCAAGGTCATTGATCTCACAAGGAATGAGGCCACAGTAGAGACACTGACAGAAACCAAGATCCATTGTGAGACCGATGAGAAAGACTTCTACCTGTACTACTTCCTGATGCAGTATCCAGGCCGCACCTTAGTGTTTGCGAACAGCATCTCCTGCATCAAACGCCTCTCTGGACTCCTCAAAGTCCTGGATATCATGCCACTGACCCTACATGCCTGCATGCACCAGAAGCAGAGGCTCCGAAACCTGGAGCAGTTTGCTCGTATGGAAGAGTAAGTCAGGCCTGTCCCCAAAAGCCTAGCCTCCAGCCGCTGGTCTAAGGGGGCCAGGATGGTAGGGAGACAGTAGGAGGTAACCTTCTGTCATAGGAACCTTATCAGTAGAATGTAGCCTTTTTTCTGCACATTAGGTAGACTCCCCCTTGTTTAGTGCATTTGCCCAACAGAAACTTCCATAATAATGGGTAATGGTGACAGTAATACCTAATGTTATTATTAAACACCTGCAATAGAATAAGTCTTGTGCTGGCACTTTAGATACCTTTATCATATTCAGACACTTCTCTTAACATCCTTGAGAAGAAGCAGAATAGATTCATGGTTTAAGAGTACAGACTCTGGCAGCAGACTGCCTGAGAACAAATCCTGGCTTTACCTATTCCTAGCTAGTCAAGTTACTTAACCTCTCTGTGCCTGTGTTTTCTCATCTATAAAACTGGGGTGATAATAGAAGCTATCCCGTAGGGTTATTATATGAGGATTAAATGATTGTGAATTCATGCGTGTAAAGCATTTAGGAGTGTCCCACACATAGTAAGTGCTTGATAAATGTTAGCTTTAATAACTAGTCCAACTACTGCTCCTTATCATTATTACCATTATGTTGATTTTTGAAGAAAGTGACGTCTAGAAAAGCCAATCAGCTTGCCTGCAGATTCTCAGCCTGGAAGTGGCAGAGCTGGGTTTCAGACAAGACTGTCAGACTCTAAAGCCCAAGCCTTTGTCCGTCTGCCTTTGGAATAGACTGATACTTAGCAGAGTACATATTGTCAAAATGATGGCCCGGGAAGTCGAGGAAGACTGTGAATTAGGTTTTGCCTACAGTGGTTTGCTAGATAACAGAGTGATTAGTTTGTAGAACAAATGTCTGGTTTCCTTTAGGATGTTGCTAGGTAATATGGATGGTTTACTGGGACTAGCTTAGAGCAGGGGTAGGTTAACGATGGCTTATGGGTCAAATCTGGCTCACTGCCTATTTTTTTAAAGTGAAGTTTTATTGGAACACAGAAGTACCCTTTTATGTATTGTCTATAGCTGCTTTTGCACTAAAATGGCAGAATTGAGTAGTTGTGACAGAGATTGTATGACCTACAAAGTCTAAAATATTTACTGCCTGACTCTTTACAGAAAAACTTTGCTGACTCATGGCTTAGAGCAGTAGTTTAATATTTTACAAACTTTATTTTTTTATTTTTTTTAAAGATTTATTTATTTATCCCCCCCTTGCTGCTTGTGCTTGCTGTGTCCATTCGCTGTGTGTCTTCTCCGTGTCTGCTTATCTTCCCCTTGCTGTGAGGTCCCGCTGCATCAGCCCACCGTGCCGTGCGGGCCGGCCTGCCCTCACAAGGAGGCCCCGGGAAGCGAACCCGGGGCCTCATACATGGTAATCGGCGGCTCTATCGGTTGAGCCACACCCGCTTCCTGTTGTGAGGTCTTGCTGCATCAGCCCACTAGGCTGCGCGGGCCAGCCTGCCCTCACAAGGAGGCCCCGGGAAGCGAACCCGGGGCCTCCCATATGGTAAACGGGGGCTCTATCCACTGAGCCACTCCCGCTTCCCTACAAACTTTAGTTTACATCATATTTGCCAGCCCTGTTTCAGAGGTACAGGGAGTGGGAGCCCTGAAGGGCCTAGAATTTTTAAGTTTTTAGACATGTCTCAAGTACTTTGTCCTCCAGCCATATGTTAAAAAGCATCACCCAAAACTTATTTATTTTTAGAGGTACCCGGGATTGATCCCAGGACCTCGTACATGGGAAGCAGGCACACAGCCACTGAGCTACATCTGCTCCTCAGCCAACACATTTATTGAGGACTTGATATGAACCAGGCACTGTTCCGGTGCTGGTAAAACAACAGTGCATAACACACAGCCCTTGCTCTTGTGGAGCTTACATTCCTGTGAAGGGAGATGACTAAATTGACAAGTAAATATATGGTATGTCAAGTGGTGTTAAGTTCTAAGACATTAAGTTGAGCAGGAGATGAGAAAAAGAGACAGCATGTATTCAGGAAGACGTCTCTTATAGAAGGAGATCTGAACAGAAAGCTGAACAAAGTTTCTGAGGGAAGAACCTTTAAGGCCTAAGTAGCAAGTGCAAAGGCTCAGAGACTAGAGCATGCGTGGCAGGTTTGAGGAATGACCAGGAAGTCTGTGTGGCTCGAGGGCAGTAAGCTGGAGGGTGAAGGGAGATGAGGTCACTAGCCTAGAATATATATGGCCTCATTTAATTGACTTGAAGTGGTCTATTGTTATTGGGGTCAATCCGACTTAGGTTTGGATCCTGGCTTCACAACTTAATAGCCATGTACGTACCTTGGCAAATTAATCTCCCTGTGCCTTAGTTTCTTTATCTGCAAAAGTGTAAAGATTGTTGTTTTTTTTTAATAGTATTATCTCATAGGGTGTTCGTAAGAATTGTAGAGTGTTGAGAGTGCTCAGCAGGTGGTAAGAGTTTGATCAGTGATTCGCTATTATAATTATTAATGAGCTTTCTCTTTCCACTACAGCTGTGTTCTCCTGGCAACAGATGTGGCTGCCCGAGGCTTAGATATTCCTAAAGTCCAGCATGTCATCCATTATCAGGTAGGGGCATCTGGGAATTTGTAGGCATCTCCCAGCATTGCGTGGGGATGTTTTAAAGCAAAAGAAGTGAAAGGAGGAGGACTTGTTGGTCTCAGGGCCTGGTGGCCCAGAGAATACCACTGGGTATCTAGTGCCCAGCTGGCCCAACTGCTGCAACTTTTGGAATATTGAGATCTGTGAAAGTTAAAATGGATTCTCAGAAATCCTCTTGGCACTGTCTGAGGCTCAAATGCCCCTCTCTGACTTGCAGGAAGTTACTTATAGCTCCTCTCTCTTGAGTTTTAGTTTCTTCCATGAAATGGACATAAGTTAAATGTATAAAGTAGCTCCCATGGTGTAGATAGGTGGAAGAGTGTGGTGGTTAAGAACCTGCCTAGGCTCAAATCCCAACTGTATAACCTTGAGCAAGTTATTTAATCTCTTTGTACCTCAGTTTTGTGTGTGTGTGTGTTTTAAATGGGGGTAAGTTGTAGCACTTGCTTCTTTGGATAATTATTAGGTTAAAATAAATTAGTACACTTAAAGAGCATAGAAAGCCACCTGGAATGTTTCAAATACTTAGTAAAAGTTAGCTTCTATCGATAGTAACATTAATATGACAGCATGCACCTAGGAAATGTAAACCTAGTGTGGTGGGTAGGAGTGTGGGGAGTATGGACTCCACAGCCATATTGCCAGGGTCTGCTACTGCATAGCTGTATAGCTTTGAGCAAGCGATTTAGTACCTCTGGTTTCATTGTCATTGTTTTTAAACTGGGAGTAATGCTACCTATCCCATAGGGTTGTCTTGAGACTTAAATGAGCTAATACTGATGAATCACATAGTACAGTGTAAGTGCTCAATGAATGGTAGCTATTGTGACATTATTATTTCTCCCCTTTAATCCTTTGTGTCAATTCAGTGTAGCAAGGATTTCTTCTTTTTGGGGAAGGAGCTGGGTTAGTCTTTTTGGGAGATAACAAAATATAGCCCTAGTCACCAGGAAGTATCAAATCCATTAGAGGACGTGAGGTACCCACAGCCATAATTTAAGGTAGAAGATAGTAGAAAGTTACAAATTGTAATGGGAGAGAGGTAATTTTTCACTTGGGAGGCTGGAAAGTGCTTTATAAAAGGTGCTTGGTGTTTTAAGAATGGAGAGGATTTGGGCATGTAGAGGTAGGAAAGGAAAGAATGAAGGACCAGGGTATGGAAGTGGGCAGTGTTCAGAGGCATTTGGCTTAACATGAGAAGAGGGGTTTTTTGGGAGAGGAGTAATTGCTGAGGCTGCAGAGTTAAGTTGGGGCAGGTCATTGAAAGCCCATTGTGTCAGGTTGAGAAGTTGGAGCTTTATTCCATAAGCGAAAAATGACAGGTAGATCTTATTTCCAGCACCATTGTGGACAGTTTATAGTGGATGCTTAGAACACTGTGTTGGAAAAGATACCCAGGTGTTATCTGGCACAGTTGAAAAGAATGTGCTTGATTAGTGGTGGGTGCCATGGGAGTTGGGGGTGGGAGGGGTTGTCAGCACATTATCTCTCATCCTTTGTATTAGAAGCACTTACTAGAAGCAGTGTAGCCCCATGGTTAGCGTGGTCTGGACTGCGCCAGTTCACGTCCTGGCTCCACCACTTAGTTAGATAACCTAGGGGAGGTTGCTTAATCTCTCTGAACTTCAGTTTCTTAAATTTCAGTTTCCTGGTCTATAAAGATCAGATAATCGTAAAAGCCTCTATTTCATATTGTTGTGAGGAGTAAATAGGTTAATACATACATGCAGAGTGCTTAGAATTGCCTGGTACGTTGTGATCATTCAATAAATGTTGAGTTAATAAATCTAGAGTTAATGAAGACCCAGTGAGGTTTCTTTGGCAAGAGGCGTGTTAGGTCAGAGCTATGACTCAGGAGGATGACACTGGCAGCTTTTGGCTTTGGTGGGGGGAGTGGAGTGGGCAGAAGACCAAAGAAGAAGTGACTGCAGTTGTCCAGATGTCCAGGAGGGCCTGACCCAGGGCAGGGGGCATGGGATGGCAGAGCCTGCACAGTGAACAGACTAAACCTGGGATAACTTTGAATGTGGGGCTAAGGGAGAAGGGCTGGATGGGTCCCCGGTGCTCGAGAGTTTTCTGCCTGCCTGGCTAGGAGGAGGAGGAGGTCCAGTATTGGGATGCTAGCTCTCAAGGGGAGAGCAGTGTTGGGGATTGCCATGGATTGACCAACCACTTCCTCCTTTGGCAGGTCCCTCGCACCTCAGAGATTTATGTCCACCGAAGTGGTCGAACTGCTCGTGCCACCAATGAAGGCCTCAGCCTGATGCTGATTGGGCCTGAAGATGTGATCAACTTTAAGAAGATTTACAAAACTCTCAAGAAAGATGAGGACATCCCACTATTCCCTGTACAAACAAAGTACATGGATGCCGTCAAGGTAAAAAATTAAAACCCTGTTGCAAACGAGGGGGTATGCCACTCCCTCACAGAACCCCTACGAATTAAGATAGCAATAGCAAAAGCATGGAGTCTGGGGCTTGGTCAAGGACTGTGGGCTCCTCTGGCTTGAAAGGAATGTTAGCTGTATGAAGAAACCTAGTGGGACAATTTCCACTTGTATTGAGGATTGCGGGGAGGCCCTCTGGCTTCCCAGGGGTCCTTTCCTTCCACACCACAAGATCTTTCCCAGTCCCTCAGTGAGTGCTGTCTCTGCTATCTGACCCCAAAACCTATGAGAGGGAGAAGTAAAATGTTTTCGGCAAAGGACAACAGTTATGGTTGAGAACTCTGCATTCACTCAGGGCACTTAGAGTATTTCAAAGGATCTCAGCTCACCTGTGGAAGCCACATGAGGTAGATGTTTTATAGCAGTGGAAAATCTGAGTGCCCATTTAGGTTGAACAATGCAGAGCTCCTATTCATTTATTCAACAAATATTCATTAAGTATGTAGCACATGCAGACTACTCTTTTAAATGATGAGGCCACAGCTGTGAATCAGACAAAGCCCCTATCCTTTTGTAGCTGACAGAATTCTTGAGCTGTTAAGGGACCAGAGAGAACATCTTATCCAGCCAGCTCCCACAATTTGTAGAGTAACAAAGTAAGGCCTAGACAGGTTACGGTAGTTTGTCACTCAACTAGCAGGTAGTAGAGGTCAGAGGTAAGAGTAGAGGTATGATGGCATGGAATAAATCAGATCGGACTCAGATCCTGGTTCAACCATTTCCTAGCTGTGTGCCGTTAGAAAGTTATTCATTGATTCAGCCAACAGGTATTTTTTTAGTTCTTTTTATATGCCAGGCATCATGCTAGGCATGGGACTTTCCTGGAGACTCAGTCAATTCCTCTTCATGGACCCAAGGTCTATAATTCTTACTATACAACTGATTATGTTTTTATTCTCTCAGGAAGCAAACGGACTTAGCTTACTTTAGTACCTGTGTGGACCTTGCTCAGAAGGTGTTTTACACAAATCAGACAGCATTTGCATTGTTCCTGTAAAAAAGCTGTCCAAGTTTATACCTGTGTGCTATTTTATTTTGATTAAAAATAACTATGAAGAAATAGGCCTATTTCTTGTTTTCTTGAAATGATGCTTCATTCCTTATTATAACAGAATAATTATGCTTAGTTCAAGAGAAAGGAGTCTGCTCTGATTTTTACCAAGAGTTTAAAGTGTGGAAATTAAGTTATGAACAAAATCAGGTATAGGTACCTCAAATGAATATACAACTATAAATTGTGATAATTGCTAGGAAACAAACTGAATGGAGTGGACAAAAATCTACTTGGATGGAGTTATCAAGGAGGGCTACCCAGAGATAGTGACATTTAAGCTGAAATCTAAGCTTGAGAAGGAACTGACACTGAGACTGGAGAGTGGAAGGGATGTGGGGGTGCCGTCAGATAGGCAGAGGAGCCAGGAAATGGGAATATAAGCAAAGGGGAGAATGACATGAGATTAGCATGGAAAGCTTAGCCAGGGTCATGCAGGGGCATGGGTGCTATTCCAAGTGTGATGAGAAAAACTATGTGGGGAAGTGACTGCTCCCCAGAAAGTGAGCTACCATTTACTGAAGGCCTTCCATTTGCCAGATCTTTCTGAGCATTGAGGCATTCAGTCTTTAGAATAAATCCATACGTGTTTGTGTTAGCCTCACTTTTCATTTGAGTAAAACTAAGGTGCAGAGAGGTAAAATAACCTGCCTAAGGCCACACAGCTAGGAAATGGCAGGGCATCTGTTGAGAATTCTTAAATGCTTTAAGCAAGTTTGCCCTAAGCATGTTTGGCAGAACAGACTCCTGGCTTAATACCACAGACCCTCCAGGATTCATAAATGCTTGGAAGTCTATGGTATCTGGCAAAAAGAGTTAATTTTGAACACCTTAGATTGGCAGTAAGACAGATACGGGTTTTCAAGAGGTGGGTGTCTTGAGACAGTGTTTGGAAAACTGGCTCGTGATTGCAATGTGTACATGCTCACAAGTACTGATTGCTGCCTGGGCTTTGACCAGGAACTAAAACAAATGCATTCCAATGGGAGCTGCTGCATCTCACTGACCACTGATCTCAAGAGCTTTTTAAACAGGACTAAAGTGACCAGAAAAGTCCAAGCCCTCCTTCAAATGAACACTTTCTGTTACTTTCCCTAGGAGCGAATCCATTTAGCTCGACAGATTGAGAAAGCTGAGTATCGGAACTTTCAGGCTTGTCTGCACAACTCTTGGATTGAGCAGGCAGCAGCTGCCCTTGAGATTGAGCTGGAAGAAGAGATGTATAAGGGTAAGTTCTTGGGCTGGATGGGACTTGACAGGCATCCTCAGCTCTTTTTTTTT
>JAQZBX010011116.1:0-43253 GCA_029593785.1 Cabassous unicinctus | reverse complement strand
GCTCCTCAGCTTTTATAACCCTGCCTGCCGGCTTGCTTAGGAATTTGCCCACTTAGTGTTCGTATATAAACTTATGAAAATCGAGAAACAGGGCTCAGAATTTGGAGACTGAATTCTCCTCTGGGCCCGTGCGTAATAAAACTTCGTTCATCCGTACCCTCAAGAGTGCCGCTTGGGTTTCATTCCATCGGCCGCAACAGTGCTAGGGGCCCAGAAATAAAATTAGCTTGATAATAGCAGAGACAGGGGGGAAATATGTATATTAAAATAATAATAATAAACCCTGAAACCTCATCTAAGCAATAGTGCTAGGGTCCCCTTAAGCCAGAGTTTGTCCTCTCTGGACTGACACTATCCTTCCCTGCTGGCTTTAACAAACTGATGCTAAATTTAAGATGGATAATGTTCATATTTCTACTAGTCCCTGAAAATGGCTATGAAATCTGAAATTCCTGTGATCCATAATGAGAGCTCCCTTCACAGGACACATCTATGAGAATGTAGTCCCTATTTATTACCTTCTGGGTGAGGCAAGCTATCTTGTTCACATGTGAGAAACTATAATGCATCTTTTACATTTAAAGAGCCCTCTGAACCTTTTGGCTTCAAAATCTCTTCTCTACTCTCCCTGTTACCTCTAAATTTTTCATACGGTCTTGAGCATCTCTAAAAGAATTGCAAATTCTAGCTGGAGCATGATTAATTCAGCATGTGGCCTTGTGCATGGAGGGCTTGGCCGTCCATCCTCCTTAGACAAGGCTACCTCTCCTCTTGGCTCTTGGCAGGGAAAGTGAATTAAGGCAAAGGCGCAGGTTGTTCAGGTGTGCGGCTTGAAAATGAATTTTTACCAGTGGTGTCACAAAATCAAAAGTGTGGTGTTGCAAGAGTGAAATTGCAATATATAGTTGATGTTATTTTAGTTGGGAAGCACAGTCCACCCATTTCTCTCTCTGTTTGCCAAGGCAATATCTATTCTTCTTTATTTGGATGTGAAAGGTAAAACACTGGCATTTCTCCTTCTGAGGAACTCCCTACCTTTATTTTGTTCATGCTTCCAGCACCTTTTTTATTTCATTTGCTTATTTTTTTCTGTGAGAAAGTCACCTCCATTCACTATTGAAAGAAGAGATACATATATATTTCCCTTGTTGGAGTTCTTTTAATAGAACTCAACTGAGCTGAGCCACGAAGACCAGTTACTGCAATGGAAAGTGGATTGAGTGGTACCCACCATGGAATTCTGCTCCAGAACATTTTTTAGACTTAGGCCCATTTAACTCTCACAACTTTTATGAAGGACAGTGAAAAAAGTAAGCCTCTTCGTTGGAAGGTGTTTTGAATTCCTGTTTGCATGTATCTCCTGTAATTTAATTACTTAACTTGTTTAAAAAGACTCTATTTGTGTAAGAGAAGTAGCACCATGAATCTAAAGCCTTTAACAAGTGCCTGGTATTCAATTAAGACTCAATCCATGTTAACAGTGATGATGATGATGATGATGGAATGTTGACTCTATGAAAATATCACAAGACAACCTTTTGATAAGACAAAGCTGATTTATTCTTACTGTGGTAAGGGAGAGCTCTACTTTTCTGGTATTCATGATGAATGGGCTTGGCAAAGTCAGCTAACAAGTCTGGTTTAAGGCAGGTCTTTCAAGTGGGCTGGGGAGATTGGAGGAGTTGAGGGTAGGAGTGTGGGTGTATGGGAGGGAGATGTTTAGTTGGGATTGGATAATTATCACGATAAAATATTTTAAGATTGGTGGACACAGCAAGGAGGCAATTTTGAGTTGAGAATTTTGAAGGGCCTTGGGGAGTAAACAGGTATTTGAAGAGTTGAACAGTTTGATGTTCATTTAAATGGGATTTTCAGGAAATTCTTAGAACTAATAATAAAATGATTTGACACTTTTATCTCCTGGGAAAGAATTTTCTGAAGTATTAAAGTAATGTCAAGAAGACAATGAAATGGTAAAGTTATGTTAGTAAAGAAAGCCAATAGTAGGATTCTATTGTATACACGGAATAAAAATTCCTTGTTGGTTTTATGGATTGTAAATATATTCTCTCCATGTCTGGCTTGCATCAGTGCCACTTTTTATATATTGTCTTCTGCAGTTCAGAAGCTTTTAATTTTAGCATAGGTAAATTTATTAATATTTTCCTTTGTGGTTAGTATTATTTTTGTGTCTTGTTTAAAAAATTTTTCTCTACTTAATATGACAGAAACATTCTTCCCTATCTTTTCAAAGGTCTACAGTTTTGCTTCTTGAATTTATTTATTTTTCTTAAATCTACCTGGGATTGATTTTTGTGCACGGTGTAAGGTAGACGTCTGACTTTATTTCAGTTTCCTCACTTGCATACGCTGATCTGCATCATGCGGGGCCCTCTGCAAATCTCTGGGGGTTCTCTCTTTGTGTTGTTCTCTCTCTTACTTTGCCCTTCTAATTCTAGCTTTCCTGTTCACCTGAATGCTCAGTTCCATCTCCTCAGCTCTGCGAGTCCCCGGGCTATGGATGGGCTCCTCTTCGTTGCGCCCTGCCCTGGGAACTCCCTGCTGGCAATACAGTGGGGCACTCACAGTGCTCACCTCATTTGCTTCCATCTCTCAGGGGTTACTATCCATCCTTACCTGTGGTTGGGTGTCTTGAAAACCTTTGTTTCATATATTTTTCCATTTTTTGGTTGTTCTGGGCAGGAGGGTAAATCAGGACTCTGTTATTCCATGTTGGCTGGTAGTAGTAGTCAGAAGGGAATGAGTATTGAACTAATTAAGATCTGCAGCTAGAAAGGTGGGTTTGGAAGATCCAATTGTATGAATCAAGATTCTGAAAGACAACTTTGCTATGATTCAATACAGCTAGATGCGGAAGCCAAGAGGTGATTTTCTAAGTGTACCAAGCAATTATTGCTATTCAGGAAATCAGATGATGGTTAGATTGCAATTTTCCCTGACCTCTGCCATTACATTCAGAAAACTACATGAAAGGGGTCTTTTATTCCCTTCAGTGTTCATGAGACCTGGGAAAGAAGGCTAGGATGGAGCTAAATTTAGCCATATGAATAAGATTTCAAGAAGTGTTTTTCCTTTTGAGGTCTTGAGGGGTGGGGCAAAGAACATTCTAGAAAGAAAAATGGAGTATAGAAACTCAGAAGTAGGGAGATGTTTGCATAACTGCTGGTATTCTGATGTCGTTTTTGCCACAGTTATTTAGACATCTTCTCATTTGTGTGTCTGCACCTAGCAAAGGTGTAGGGCAAGAAAGAAGTCACACAGTGAGTTAGGGGCAGGCCATAGAGGCCATTAAATAAACGCCTCCATGGACCTTGATGTGCAGGCTTGGGAAAGTGTTAATGATTTATGAGCTGAGGAGTGGCACAGCTGAGCTTCAGGGGTGGTTTACAGATAGTATGGGAGATGGAGGAATGTCCTGGGGGGGCTAAGGACTGAAGAGGACGGCAACTACAGAGAGGGAGAGCTGGGTAGGACCCAAATGAGACCCACACTTAGAAGAGGCACCAGGAACAGAAGAAAAGTCTAATGAAGGAGAAGAGTCAAGTGGTGGGGCCCTTTGGATTTGGGGGAAGTCTAGGAGAGGTGGAAATTAATGACAGTGTGGAGGCTTTTAGCTTAGATGGTGGTGAGAATGGTAAGGATGGGTGGTGAATTCAGTGAAATGTGGAACTACAGAGTGAATTGGAGAAAAGATATTTGTTTCTGGTTTTTTGTTTTGTTTTGTTTTTAATTCTCACAGTATTTTAGTGTTGTGGATAAAGCACACTAATACTTTTTCCATTGGAAAAAATCAGGAGGCAGGAACTATGTGTTTTGTAGACTATGATTTATAGTACGCAGTTGTTGAGGAAGTTTCATTCTCTTTGGCCTAAGCACTTAAAAGAGAGCTCTTGCTGGGACACAAGTTCCAATTTTGTGTTTCTGTATTTTACAAGGGAATTGAACTGCACCACTTCAGAGTGAATTAGGAGTGAGTTTGTACATTTTTTTGCTTGGTGGAATGCAGATGGTTTCCCAGGGAATACAGTCTCCCTTTTTCCAATACCTTTCCCTTATTCTCCAAACAGTTGATCATACATCTCTTCTATTTCCCACATTGTCATCAGAGGAAGAGAGAGAGTGATAGAAAGGGATCAGGCATAGGGCATGCTAATTTTATACTGAGACAGTGCTATGTAGACTCTGAAGTTTCTAAACTCCTGGAATACTCTTGGGTGCAAGGTATCTTTTGTGTTCCAGCATAAAACCAACATGGCCCACAGAGGAATCCCTGGTGATATTGGGGCCTATGTGCTCTGCACAGGAAATCTCCTCTTGTTCAGCATTTGGAAACAGTCCATACTGTTTCCTCAATGCTCAGCTCTACATTTATAACTTATTATAATGAAAAAGAAAACCTTTGCTAATATTCAACTGGATTGGCACTAAGGAAAATATAGATGCAGTTTCTCTTCTCCTTTTAACACTTTTCTCCCACATTGACTCCCATGGGACTTCTTTCCTCCTTTTCCCCATCTATCTTATTACTCACAGATCCTAACCCAGAACTCTCACTTTCTCTAACTTCCCAAAGCTCTCACTTTCTCTAACTTCCCTTAGTGGTGACTGGGAGAAATTACCTGATCTAAATCTTTATCACTAAGAAGAGCTAGCTGATAAATCTCATTTAGAAGTTTCGGAGATTACACATATTTTCAAGAGGCTACTTGTGCAGTAGGGTTGCAAATTTGCATTTGTGTCCAGAAAAATAAGTGATCTGGCTTAGAACACAGAGGAGGAAAAATAGCTAAAGGTCTAATCTAGTTTAAACTTTAGTTCAATTCAATTTAAATAGTCCTTTTTGACTGTGAGCTCACTCCCATCTCCTTCTTGCCCCCAAGATTGTGTCTGTCTGGCCTTGGGATTTCCTGCAAGCTCCCTGGCCCATCCTTTGGTTGCTCTATCCCCGTGCTGGGTCTCTTGGCCTGTGGCGGAGTGGTGGTGGTGGGTGACTGTAGGAGGGGTGGGTGCTGCTGCGCCACCAGCGATGTGTGATCTGATTTTTCTTGCTGCATCAGGCCCTGGGAGCCCTCTGTGATGACTCAGCCTCCCCTTGGCCTTCAGGCAGCTCCCGGCTAGACTCCCAGCTACTTGAGCCTTCAGAGCCTCCCCACAGAGGAGGAGGGAGGGGGATGTAGGATGGCCTGGGTCCCATTCCATCCCCTTGGGACCCAGGAGTGGCTGAGAAAGCAAGACTTCACTACTTCTACTTCCATATCATGGAGTTTATTTGCCGTTACTGAGTGTTGGGTAGGTGTGGGATGCCTTTAAGTACTTTAAGGTCACTTTGTAGTAACCCTGTGACATAAGGGGGAAAATCGACACCACTGCTAATATGGATTTGGGACTCTGTTCTTCTTATTGTACATTGTCAAGTGGGGCAACCATAAATTTAATGTTCAAAGTGGGACACTTCTAAGATTGAGAAGAAATGCTAAATGAAAATTATATAAGATTTTGCAATACATATCTTTTGACTGATAAATTGGTTTCATTATTCTGGTGACATGCTCAAATAGTTGTATTCAAAAGCTTTTTCAAAAGCAAAATTCTTTTGACTAAAAATAAAACTGTTATAGATCCATGTACAGGTGAAGATGGGAACAAATAACCACCCTTTCCAAGGAGCTGAACCTGGAAGAATATTGGCTTCTTGTGCCGCAGCAGGCTGGCACTGTAGGAGCAGGGCGCTCTGTGGCCAAGACCGCAGAGCAGACACCTGGACTAGGCCCACGGATAGCCAAGGCCAGCTCTGCAAGGGGCCTCTGTGCCAGGGCAAGCAGAGGGGAGGCCGAGTCATTGTGGAGAGCTTCCAGGTCCTGGGCAAGTCAAGAGAGATCAGATCTCCAGATGAGGCAGGACAAAGCGCCACCAGAGAGGCCAGGGAAACTGCAAGCATTTCACGGCTGCTCTGGACCTGTGTTTCACTGAGCAACATCTGGGGATGCATGAGCTTTGGGACTTTTATTAACTTGGTAGGAATTATCAGCCAGAAGCCACAGCCTGGAGAAGGAGGCATATCATCAAGAGCTTTTCAACCCTTCTAAGGATGTTGAGATTGTGTGTGTGTTTTCCCCCTGGGGATGAGAGGGCAGGGCCATAGGATTCCAGCAGTAGAGGCAGATGAAATTTGTTTTTTTGGAGATCACTCTGGTGCCATTCTGAGGCCGAATAGGGCAATGACACCAAGCTGATTGATACTTCTGGGATGATGGTCAGAAAAGGAGTAAAAGTCCCCAGAAAACAGTGTTTATCTGGAACAAAGTGCATCAGCCCGTGATAGAAGAGGACGCTGTGGAGTCAAGGGTAAAGAGGTCAAGTTATACCAAGGTTAGCCTGATGATCTTGAGGAAAGCAAAGAACCAAAAACCAAAGGAGTTCATACCCTGCCCATGCAAAATTTCTCTTGCTGAAGGTATTATTTTTGTGTTCAGACATGCCCATATCACCCTGAAGGTCTAGTTGATTCTAATATTGTCTAAACTTGAGGGTTAACATTATTATTTTTTTATTTTATTTAGATACAAGATTGCTATCTTGAACCTCTTGAGCAAACTTCAAGATAGATATCATGAACTGGATTTACTAAAAATTGAAGCGAGCTAGATAAATACGTACATAGCCAGATAGATAGATAGATGGATGGATAGATATATGAAGGATGCATAGATGAGTACATAAAATATGGCAAATGTGACAAAATGTTAAAAGTTGGTGAACCTGGGTTTCTGGTTGGGGAGTATATTGGAGATCTCTATGTGGGTTTTGTATTATTTTTGCAACTGTCTTGTAAGTTTGAAATTATTTCAAAATATACAATGGAAAAAAAATGAAGGAATCTATTGTTTTATAAAACTAAAACTAAAAAACCACCAGAAGCAATAATATGTAAGGGGCATAATTTTGGAACAGATGGCAATCAGATTACAAAAATATAAACATTTACAAATACCTTTCAGCAAATTATGTTTTATCTCCTTTGCAAAGTCATTAGAAGTGGAATAGGGGCGATGCCTCATTTTATGATCCAATATCCTGCGGAGCGCTCAGCCTTTCCCATTGTCTCCTAATTGCATGCATTTTCTCCAGTATTCCAGTCTCGTAAAAATGGGACCACTCTTTGTCATCAGCTAACATTTAGTAAAGTTTGCATTCCTACCCTCTGCTCTTGTTGTTTTTAAAAACAAGCCACAAAAAATGTTCTATTTGCTAGCGTAGATTTATTTTTAACTTGTGCGGTCCACGTGGTAGGAACTCTGCCAGATAAGATTTTTGAAATGAAGATGGGTTCATTTAAGCAGCTGTATTCTCCTGTTATAGAGTATCTTGTGACTTGCCTCAAGGAAAATGTCTGTATTCCCCAGACTGTTTGATTGCAGCTCTTGTTTTTTGACTCTTTATGCTATCTGATGTCAGTTTCAGCAAGCAGTTGTGAAGTTACCTTCTCTTTGCCTGCTGATGTCAGGATCTGGGCGAGCTCGAATTACAGGTCATATCGGTCCTGTCAGGAGCACTTTATTTGTATTGCTCCTGTAACCCACATTTCCCAGAACAGCATCTTGGGAACAAAGCAGCATGATTTCAAAATCTGTCCCAGTGCATTCTGAGAGACCTGCAATCCATGGCACATTTCTTTCCAGCAATCCTAGCATTCCTCAGGGAGTGTCTCCTGTTCTGTAAAGTAGTCTTACAATCAAACTTGTTCAACATTTTTGTCTCCGGATTCAAACTGACTGTCATAATGTTCCTGTTGTCTGGGAAACCAAATGTGGCTATCCTTTCCCTGTGGCTCACCAGTAATGCCATCTCTGAGACTGGTGCCCCCGAGGGAGTCCTGGAAGCTTCTTGCTTCCCCTTCAATGCTGGTGCCCCTGAGGAGGACTCAGCAGAAGACACCTCATTTTCCACCATAGGTGCTGCGAACACTTTACTCTGAGAGAGACCCTGGCTCCTGGACAGGAGATTGGAGTTTTTATTGCTGTCCCCTTGCTTAGGACTTAGAAATCAGCATTGGGAGCCCCATGACAATCCCCGCTCCCTGCCCTTGCATGAAGTAGGGCTCTGACTCTCCAACCCAATGTTTTTGAGGCACATGTGTGCAGCTTTCTGCATTTATTCTTCCTTGTAGCTTCCTGACTCTCTTCTCTCAGGAAGGCATCCTGTTTTTACTTCCTAGGAAGCACCCCAGGATTCTGCTAGGTCTGGTTCACTTGTCCTCCAGACATATCTTGCAGGCTGGAGATTTGGCATTCACAGAACTGAAGCTTGAACTAAAATCCCTGTTAAACTCAGTGAATAGACCCAGGTGGGATACTGTACAGGGTAAACCACCCCCCTTTTTTTGAGAGTTGGTTTCCAAACTTCTATCTTCATATTTATCTCCTCCTAGTCCTCAATCAATCTGAATTTATGGTCAAATTGGTCTTCCAGTGTTCCCTACTTTTTCCTGCCTCTTCTTCTTACGTCACTCCATTCTCTCTTCTTAAATTAGCACTTTCTCCCCTTTTCTGCCAATCCAAGGCTACTCCCTGTTCCTCTCTCCTTCCTCATTCTTTCTTTCTTCTTTCCTTTCCCTTCCCCATTCCTCCTTCTCTCTCTTCTCCCTTCTTTCCTTCCTTCCATAAATGTTAATTGTATGGCCTTTGTTCTTGGTATAATGTTATATATGAAGAATGCATATATGACTCAGTCATGATTTCTGTGTTCTAAAAACTTAAAATTGTCCCATATCTGTCTTCTTTAACTTGTCCTGCATATAGAGCTCCTTTATTTCTCTGAATTCTTAGAGCACACATGATTTAATGTAAACTGTTTTTGTATTTTATTTTTTATCTCTAGCTATCTTGGATCTCTGGATGGATTATAAATATCTTGAAGGCAGAGACAATGTCCAAAACATCTTTTATATCTATTATAACTATTTAATGTGCACTTGTTGACTTCACTGTTTCTGTACATTCATGTGGACATCTTTTGGTCATGAAAGGTTCTTTTTTTTGCTCTATGATATAATTGTATTCTAAAAGTGTTTATCATGTATGCTGCTATTCTGAAAGTTGATGTGGGGGTGGAAAGGGGAGCTGTGAGCAGAAAAACCCTGCAAAGATATTATTGATAAAGATTACCTGGAGACAACATTCTCTGAAAATAAAAATCTATCTTTTGGGCAGCATTTACCTTTACAAAATTATTTTTCATCATTATCTCCTTTGATACTCATAACAAATTCTATTTGCCATCATTATAAGCCCCGTTTTAGGTTAGGGAACTTAGGTGATCAGAATGTTGAGTGATTCCAAACTAAACAGCTACAAACTACCCATACTAGTGTTTGAACCCTGATTTTCTGAAAGCAGACCTAACACAATCCCCAACACCCCACACTTCACCTCACCTCCCTCACCTCCTCCACCTCCATCACCTCACCATGTAACTTTTTAAACAAAATCTAAGGGCATACAAAGAACTTGTTTCCATCACATCAATATGCAGAAGGACATCCTGGGAGGTTAGGTGTACCTTCTCTATGCTGTCCTAACATCCAGTTTTACTTCTTTAGGGGACAGACTAGGTATTGAAACTATTTCTATGCTGCCTGTGTCTGCAAATAGTCTGTGGACTTCTTGAGGAGAGGGAGTGTGACTTTTTTATCTCTATATCTCCACCTTCTTGTCCGGAGCGTGGACCTAGTGCAGAGGTGTAAGAGGCTTGGAGGTTGGCCTGAACCATGGCATCCTAACAGCAGGAGTCCCTAGCCCTCTGGAACATGCTGAGTGGAGAGAGGGGACCCCATGGATGAAGTGTTAGGCATTTTGGGAGACTGTGAATAACAGCGATGAGTAAAATGTTGCCCTCTTTCAGGTCTTGATGTGCTACAGTCCATCTATGTCATTGGATTTGGGAGAATTCTTTAATTAACCCTCATTTTAGGTAATGCCAACAAAAAGGTAACATTTATAACCATTAATATTTACAGCAGCATGATATCCCCATTTCCACACTTGATGAGACTACATTTCCTTTCCATCTTTTCTGAAATTCCTACCTACGGTCTTTGGGGTTTGCTAAAAGCTCTCGAAAGCAATATACCAGAAATGGGTTGGCTTTTGCAATGGGGATTTATTAGCTTACAAGCTTACAGTTTTGGGGCTGAGGAAAGTGTCCAAATCAAGGCATCATCAGGTGATGCTTTCTTCCTGAAGACCAGCTGCTGGTGATCCTGGGCTCTTCTGTCTCATGGCAAGGCACATGGCGGCACCTGCCAGTCTCTTCTTTCTCCTCCCGGCTCTGTTGCCCACAGCTTCTGGCTTCATGGATTTCTCTCAATTTCTGTGCATTTCTTTCTGAGTGCCTGTCTTTTTTCTCCATATTCATCTTGTTTATAAAGGACTCAAGTAAGAGGATTAAGACCCACCCTGAGTCATGCCTTACTGAAGTAATCTTATCAAAGGGTCTTACCTACATTAAGTTTATACTCATAGGAATGGATTAGCCTTAAGGACATGATTTTCTGGAGTCCATAAAATCCTCAAACTGCTGCATCCCTTAGTTATTGGAGGAGAAGTGGAATATACTTTCTATAGCGGGTCTCAGTCAGGATGCACAGATGTTCTCCAGGAGCAGAGGCAAGCTTCTTGGCCCCACTACCTTAGAGTGGTCAAGTGGCAGAGTTCCTCAGGTTCCACAAAAAAGAGACTGTTCCTGTGGGCAGGTTAGGGGGGGAGAGGAAAATGCCAGTGGGAGAGGATGTCCTATGTGGTCTGAGTCAGTGGGGCTGCTGAGAAAAGACCAGATGGACTGATGAGGGATGTGTGGAAGGGGATTGTTTCAGAGACAGAGGGCAGACTCCGGAGCTGTGGAGAGGAAGAGAGTGCAAAAGCAAGAGGAAGGATGATCTTCCATTAGCCATCCTGCAGTGAAAGATTCAAAATGGGCCCACCCCACCCAGTCTGCCCTCCTGTCCTAGACACCAAGAGGTGTTATTTCCACCAGTAACCTTGCTCTGTGCAATAGGGAGAAGGATAAAGAGTGCCCAAGCATCTACTCCACCACAATAGCTGTGTTCTCATGTGGAATCTTGAGGCTGGTCCATTTTCATTCTTGGACCATACTCAGGACTCAGCGTCTTCACCATCTCTGCCCACTTAATTTAATGCCTTATATTAGTTCTGTACATATTGGCATAATATATTAGATTCCAGATTTATTCAAGGGTAGGCTATAGCTTATCCATTTTTTTGCTCCTTCTCTGCACTGAACACTGTAATTTATATGAAGTAAGTGCTCAATGAATATTAACATAAATGTAAAAGAGTGTGGAAACATGTCAATCACTTCACAAGTTTGCCAAAGGCTACCCCTGGCAAGAAGATCTTGGCTTAGCTCCCACCACATTTGTGGAGATCATCACAATCCCTCAGAGGGTTATCATGAGGCTTAAGAAAAATATCCATGCTAAGAACATGCCACATTGTTAGTATTTACTAAATTATATCTCTTATGATTTTGTAAGTACTAATAATTGTTGCTATTTTATAGAGGTTACCAATCTGAGAACAACGGAAGTCAAAATGCTTATGAAAGTTTGGAATTTTGCTTATTTCATCAAATTGAATGCTATCAAGTTGCCAAAGGGAACTTATGTGAATAAATAGGCTTTTCAATCTACTCTGTTTGCATTAAAATATTTCATAACAATTAGCTCATAGCTAGTTGGACCTATCTACGTTTGACAGACCTAGATGTAACTTCAAAATCAAGCAAGTCCGGTAAGTGGTGAGGAATGTCTCTTGGGCAGAAAAGCTGGATTGTTACTGGATTGCAAGTCCTGTGCGGGCTAAGATCTACTCGGTTTTACTCACTTTTGAATCCTCAGCCCATTGGAAAGTGACTGGCCTGAAAAAAGGCTGATAAATATTTGACAAAAGAATTAATGAGTGTCCCAGGGTCAGAGATCCCTGAGAGTCCTAAATTATACAAAAATAAAAATAAATAAAAAATCAAGTATATAGCTTATATTAGAAAGAAAATCATACGTGGTTCTGAGATTTGGATATACATATCAAGGTGTTTTTTCCTTACTAAAAACTGCAGAATCAAAGAAGTTCAAGTATTTGTTACCAAGTATTTGGCTAGATTGAGCTGAGTAGAAAAAAACCTATGAGAATTAATATAAATGGCAGTAAATTGAATGTTTGGCTCAAACTGTGATTTTGTCAATAACACACAGTAGAAAATCTAACAAATAAAGTCATAATTTGTGAAAGGATACTCACATAGACTCTGCTTTCAGTAAGTGTGAGTAGAAAGGCCGATTTGGAGTTTTCTGGGGGGGTGCAGTGGGGGGGTGGTCTTTAAGATAAATCTAGAGTTCCTACTGCCTGTCCTAGAGCACCCATCCCAGCAGGCTCTATTTGCTTTGCCTCCCTGCCAGCCAGGTAAGACAGCAGCCCAAGGGAGGACACGGTCAAAGAGGGCTTTCCACTTTAAATGGAAACGAGGAAAAGGCTTTCTCCTCCTGCACCAAGTGCCAGGATTCAACATCCTCTACCGCGGATTAAATAGGCAGTCCACGTGAAAATGCTTTGTCAACTCTAAAGTACTAACTTCTTTATAGGTTTCAAAGTAATTTTATATCTTTGCTATCATCGGATCCATGATAATAAATCTGAATGGTGGGAACTATTATCAATTCCATTTTACAGCTAAAATAACTGAGGCTAAGAGATCAAATACTTGGCCAATCCAGGCCTTGTGCTCTTTTCTCCATCTGAGAGTGAAATGTGGTGCTTTGAATGTCTTAATAACTTTTAAGAAACGGTTGAGATGGAGCAGAGCAGGGAGGGGTAGGAGTATTTCTGGTAAGTAGAAAGAGTTGTGGAGTGGGAACAACACGAAGGCTGGGGGCCAGCTTCCCACTTTGATTAGCCTCTGTGTGCAGCCCCACGTGCAGAGCCAATTGAGGACTCCATAAATACCATCTTGAAAGTGGACGTAGCTTGGGCTCCAGGACACTCCCTCAAAAAGAATGAGCTGGAGAGGGAGGATTAAACTGCTATTTAATTGTTGGGAACACGTTTGCAATGTAACAAATGCCCTTAGAGAAGCAATTTGGAAAAGAGTGAGTTGGAAACCTTGGGGGAAAGTCAGTTTCTTTAGTCATAAAACACCTGAACAAGACATAATTATTAGCCCTGAGCATTATTTTAATGATGTGCTATGTCTTAAATATAACACAGACAGTTTGCTGAAAGATGCCAGCTGCTCAGAATGAACGAAACAAAAGAAAAAGAAAGGCCATTTGTAATGAGTCTGGATCTTTGTACAACC
Source organism: Cabassous unicinctus (assembly GCA_029593785.1). Taxonomy (NCBI): domain Eukaryota; kingdom Metazoa; phylum Chordata; class Mammalia; order Cingulata; family Chlamyphoridae; genus Cabassous; species Cabassous unicinctus. The sequence goes on along the minus strand of JAQZBX010011116.1, from coordinate 29,864 downwards.
TGTCATTTTGGTCGCCTGATGCTCTGGTGCCCTCAAGGGGCTGACAGAATGTGCTGGCATATGCCATGGGACAGCTGCTGACAATTCCCTGGGCTGGGAGTGATCCCCACTTTGATCCTTCACCTGGGTGTGTGCCACCATGCTTTTTCAGCAGCTCATGAGAGATGCTTGGTGGCTTGTCCCTGGAGTGGGGTGGCGGGTCAAGAATTTTCCTTAGTATTTGGAGACCTGGGTTCAAATTCTGAATCTAACTTTGACAAATAACTTGCTTTTTGATCCCTCAGTTCATTATCAGCAAAATAGGATTGAATCTAGATATTTTAAAAGATTGTAGAGAGGATTAAGTAGATTCTTTATGTGAAAATGCCTGGAAAAATAGCAGAAGCTTTTCTGAAGGAAAGGCATTATTTCAATACTTCCTAGTATCAAATCCCACATTATCAATTTAATGTTTATCTGAAGAAACAGCCTTTTCTTTCTATTAATTGCATTATCCTTTATGTTAAAAAATGTTTTTTTTCCAACATAAATTCCTCGAGACACTGTACCATCATGAGGGGGCTGAATGGACAGATAATTTCATTTAGAGAGGGGACTAGCTTAGTGATCTTCTTTGGTACTTTTCAATTGAAATTTACTTGAATATTCCAGTCTTTTGGAAAAGGAGCAGATGAGAATACTCTTTGAGACATTTAAAATTAACTCAGTATTTTTACCTCCAGGAAGTTGTTCACAAACTCCCCAACTGGGTTCACAAGTTCATTCATTTTTTCTATAGCCAGGTACTGAACTCACAGTTCTCTGCAGTCACAATGTCCAAACACATCTCCATCATTGCTCTTTCCTACTACAACTAACTTTGAATGGATTTCATCTCCAGCACCAGATTAGGGACAAATTAAAGATTAGCCTTTGACCTATTTGACTTCATGTCTTAAGGCTTGATGCAGTGTTTGGCATATAATACTTATGTGTGATGAGACTACTGGTTGCAAATAACAGAAGAACCAACCAAAAATGACTTATATGCTAAGGATGTTTGGTATTCCACATTAAAAGAAGCTCAGAGATAAGGTGGTATCAGGGTTGACTAATTTATTAGCTACATATCATGCAAGATTCAGGTTCTTCCCGTTTTTCTGCGCTTCCATTTTCAAAGTGAATCTATGGCTGCTATATTCCAGGCATCACATCACACACACCTCTTCTTGAGATAAAAAGGAACCGTTTTTCTTTCTTTTTTCTTTTTTTTTAATTTATAATCCCCCCGCCCCAACCTTATCAGACTTCTGATATCTCATTGGCCAGAAATGAGCCATATCACTCTTGTTAAATCCTTCACTGACACAGGGAATGGTAGTACCAAGACAAGTTTGGACTAATCAAAACTTACCTTCCTTTCTTGATCAAATGGCCACTGAGAAGCGAATGAATATCTGAAAAAAAATTTTTAAAGGAGAAAGAAGGCTGAGTTGGGAAGGTAATCAAGAGTATAAACTAGACTTAAATAATATTTTTAGAGTAAATGAAGCACCTCCGCATTTTAGTTCACCAAATAATACATTATAATATGGAGTATGTTATAAAGTTGTTTAAAAATATTTAATTGTATAAGGACCAAGTTTGAAATTACCTTCTCTCCTGAATAGACTACCTTTAGAAATATTGGTATTTAAAACTTTTATATACTTTAGAAGGGCAGACTTTATATCAGGGCAACACAGAGTAGGAAGACTTTAAAAATAATTTGTCTATCCACCTGCCATTGATTCCTTATCTTTAACCACTTGAGCTTTATTACTTTGGATTCAAATATTATTGCCCCATTGGCAGAACCCACATTAATCTTTAGTCAATCACTTACACATTAGTATAAAATATTTCATGAAATACTCTTTCTTATGAGCAAGCCAAGTATAAATGTTTGATATATAGTAAGTATAGTGGGCACTACCAGATTATTAAAGAAAATTTCCTACTGTTGTAAATATTTTTATATCTAATAAAATCTGATATAAATGGGTATAGTCAGATTCAGGGATAAGGTAGAGTTGGTGTAACCTAAAATACAGTTAGTCTGCCTTTATTTTTAAAAGTCAGAACAATAAACGTAGTACTAAAATCTTGAAATATTTTTGTGAACATTTGACTGTTAACACTATACTACTTTTAAATTGTTGAGGTCAATCAGTACTACGAAAGTTATTTAAGAACAGTTCTTTGGAATCCTTTTACCAAAAGAGGACATTCTTTAGTTTTTATAAATAAGCCTAAAACAACATTTCTGCAAATTTTTGTGTCACATCTATTTACAGCTATAAGGTAGGAAACAATATTTGCAATAGTAATTAGAATTCATATGGCACATTACAGTTTATAAAGTGCTGCCTCATATATTATGTTTTTGGAGCCTCACAAAAACACCTTAAAGAAGGTGAATGAGTACTATTATGGTGATGATGATGATGATGCTTAGGAAGAAGATCAGGTCCAAAGGTAAAGTATAGACTGGGAGAAGATATTTGCAGTGGATGTCCACCTAAACACGACTGTGATAAACTGAATTATATACCCACCCCAAAACAAAACAGAACAGAACAAAACAAAACAAAACCTTCCAGTTTTGAATTCCATTCCTGGGGTGTGTGAACCCATTGTAAACAGGACCTTTTGAAGATGATATTTTTTAGTTAAGGTGTGGCTAACTGCATCAGGATGTCTTAATCCTATTACTGGAGCCCTCTAATTTATAAATGAGAAAATCATGGGGAAGAGTCAGATGTAAAAGTCAGCAGAATTCTGAAGAGAAAGGGGAGGCCATTGCTATGTTACAGGAAAACCAAGGAACCCCAAGGTTTCCGGTCAGCCAGAATGCTACTGACCCTGGGAAGAGACCAGCCTTCCAGCCCCTGAAATTATAAGCCAATAAATTCTGCTTGTTAAGCCACCCCGTTGTGTATTATTTGTCATAGAAAACTAAGACAATGACATATTTAATCAAAGCATTTAACCAAACTCTCTCCTACAAGATCCACAAGGACAAAGCAAGGAAATAACAGAGGACAGGACACCACCTCATATTTTGGGAAGATAGAAAACTAGTGGTTGAGAGATAACTGACTTAGGAAAGCAAACTGAAACGCAAGTGCCTGGGGAGGAGGATGTCAAAAAGAAACAAGGTACATCTCTTCACAGAACCCCAGAAAGACCTAGGAATGAGAGGCACTTGTTATTAGCAGGAATGAGAGGGTGCAGCTGAAAACACAAGACTTGACCCAAAATCTTTATGAGGAGCACTTATAGTCCTGACTCCAAGTTTCATCCCACATTGCCTGATGATCATTTACCAGGCCCAGGCAGGAGACATGAGGTTTATTCTCCAGAAAAATTGTTCCAGAGTAGATTCCATTCAGACTGAATTGAGAGACACCCCATTCAAACTCTCCTAGTTGACATCCAGAATGTTGGAAGCCAGGATTTATTCCTCTGGACAAAATGAATAGTAACAAAGGAAATACATACAGACACTGATGTTTTCATTTCTCCTAAATAAGTTTACTCTGTGATGTAGTCTGACAGTCAATAAGCTTTTTCCACTTGCACAAATCTTCCAATGATAGCTTTTTTTTTTAATTTTAATTTTTTGCTTTGTTTTTCATTGTTTCTTTTCTAGCTTTTTAATAATTCACTCATAGATATGAATATACAATCAAGCCTCAGCATAGATTTTTTTTTTTTTAAGATTTATTTATTTATTTATTTATCCCCCCCTTGCTGTCTGTGCTCGCTGTGTCCATTCGCTGTGTGTCTTCTCCGTGTCCGCTTATCTCCCCCTTGCTGTGAGGTCCCGCTGCATCAGCCCACCGCGCCACGCGGGCCGGCCTGCCCTCACAAGGAGGCCCCGGGAAGCGAACCAGGGGCCTCCCATATGGTAAATGGGAGCTCTATCTACTGAGCCACACCTCAGCATAGATTTTGGAAAACTACTAACATTAAAGAGAGAGAACAAAATAAAGACATAGACACAATAATTTGGCAGAAAAAGATGCAGTTCAGGGTGTATAAGAAGGCATTCTATCATCATAAAGATGGGAACATTACATTCATGAAACAGTTGCAGGGTGTTATAAAGGGAACAAAGAACAAGAAAGAGCTCTTAGGCATTGATATATACAAATATATTCAAATCTTTGGAAAATAGTAATATTTAGAAAATGTGTTCCAGAAAATAAAGCTAAAATGTAGAGACAGAAGACAGGAGTAAAAAGGATATGAAAATTAGATGATTTCAAGAGTTCTAAAATAATATTATCAGAAATTCCAAAAAGAGAGCACTGAAAAAATGTAGCAAAGGAAATTATCAAACAAACCCACGAAATGATTTTCCAGAATTAAAGAATTAAAATTTCTAGATTTAAAGAAACCCATCCAGAGCTTGGCATTATGAAGGAAAAAAAGGGTCAAACAAAGTCACAAATATTACTATGATATGATAGAACACTGTAAATAAAGAAAAAAATCTGAAAGCTCCTATAGAGGGGGGAAAACCCAGGTTAAATATGGAGGACTAAGAATGACATTTACATTAAACTCTTCAGCACCACTGGAAGTCAAGTATAAAGGAGGAAAACTGTCAAAATTATGAAGAAGAGGAATTTTCACCTTTGAATTGTATGCCAAATCATATTATGTATTAGTTTTGAGAATGGAATACACAAAGCTACCAGACTTGTAAAGTCTCAAAAAATGTCTCAGGGAGCTACTGGAGGATGCTTCATTTAAATAATGGAATAAATCAAGAAAGAAGATTTAATCTAGGACACAGGGAAAGACAAAGGGAATTTCCAGGGTGAAGAGAGGAGGCCAGACAGAGAACTATACGTCAGGTTTAGAGAATAACCAGTCCAAATTGGAACAGGAGGACAAAGGAGACCAGACACAAAGGAAGAAACCCTGACATATTTATATGGAGAATAGTACTAAGAGAGGTTGGAAAGTCTGAAGAGAATTAATGAAAGAAAATGATACGAAGAAATAAGGCAAGTAATAACTCTAGAAAATACTGAAATTGTATAACTAAAGGAACTATACTATACTGTAATCACAATGTCACTAGCTAAGCAGTGATTGATATTAATATAATCATAACATTCTAAATTATTATATTTTAATAAGAGATCGGGCTATAACTTTATTGAGAGGATGAGGTAGTGGTATAAGAATGCTAATCCCTTATCTTCCATATAGAAAGAGAATAAAAATGTCTAGAATTGAGAAATCAATATAATTTATATTACTTAGAAATATGAAGATAAAGATTAGGGACAACAGCTGAAAGTATATCAAGTGGTTGATTCTCAGGAGACAAATTAGGTCATGTAGATAGGTGGGCAAAGGATTGCTAATCTTCATTTCATTATGTTTATAAAATTCAACTTTTTAGTATCCAAAATGTATATATTCCTACAAATCAATAAAGAATCCTACTAGATAAGGTACAAACGATTTACAGAGGAGGGAATTCAAATGGCTACTAAATGGATAAAAAGATGTTTAATTTTACTGGTAACCAGGAAAAAAAGGAAAATTAAAACAATAATAAGATATTATTTCACTTTGCTACCAGAGTGGCAAAGACCTACACGTTGACCCTGGCCAAATGCTGACAAGGATAGGGGAAGTTAGAAATCATATCCTGTTTGTGGGCATGGTAATTTAACTTCTGTTTTGGAGAATAATTTGGCAATAGTTTGTAAGGTGGAAGATGAGAGCATACCATGACCCAGCAGTTACACTTGGGTATACACTCTTAGTCTACATGGGTTTTCTTTGCCTTAAACTTCCCTGAGAATAAGAATCACCCAAGATGGATGATGGTGAGATTTATTAAACATACATTTTCCCCAACTTCTTCCCTGGAGATTATTATTGGAATGGACTGAGAGGAAGATTGGGCCTCTGTATTAGGGAAATATTTCAACCTATGCACAAGGCTGTTGTAGCATTGTTTTTAACAGCAATAATTTGGAAACTGCTTTAGCATCTATTAATAAATGTATGGATGAATAAATGATGATACAATGGAATACTATTGAAACAAACTATTTACATTACTATATATACAGTATTAACATGGATAAATATTTAATTTTTTTATTAGAGGTTTACAGAAAAATCATGCAGAAAGTACAGAATTCCTATATACCTCCCCACCCCCGTACAGTTTTCCCTATTATTAACATTTTGCATTAGTGTGGTACCTCTGTTACAACTGATGAAACAATGTTATTATATTATTAACTATGGTCCATAGTTTACATTAGGATTCATTCTTTGTGTTGTATAGTCCAATGGGTTTAAAAATTTTTTTTATTCTGGTAACACATATACAACCTAAAATTTCCCATTTTAACCACTTTCAAGTATACAGTTCAGTGGTGTTCATTACATTCACAATGTTGTGTTGCCATCACCATCAATGTGGGTAAATCTTCGAAACTTACTGTTGAATAAAGACATTGCAAAATGATAAGTATAGCATAATATCATGTATGCACATTTTAAAACACAGAGCTTTATTCCTGAATAAAAAGTGATCTGAACACTTTTGTATTGGGGTACATGGTCTCTTTATGGCTTTTTTTCCCTCAGCACTTTAAAAATATTTTTAATTGCTTTGTTTGTTTCTTTTTTTTAAACAAAACAAATAGGCTTAGGAAATTTGAGTGATTTGTTTCATGTCACATTATGATGGAAGCATGATTTGAATCCAGATCTTCTCTCAGTTTTTCCTCCTTCTTCAGGAAGAAGGGGCTGGAGAGAGGTAGGCAGAAAGCCAGTGGATCCAATGTGGTGGTGTACTGAAAAAGCACAGGATGTCGTGCCCTAATTCCTGAGCTCTAATGCTGGAATGGTTATTTTCTAGCTATATGATTGGGCAGATTAATATCACCTGATCTCACTTTTCTCAGCTATAAGAAATTGGAATTAAACCTACTTCTCAAGATCATTAATGAGCAATACCTTTATGCAGGGGTTCTTAACAAGGGGTCTGTGAGTTTGAACTGAAATTCAAAAAAACATTATTCTTGTGGGGACGTGTTGGTGCGAGTGTGATATATTTATTAAATAATGCACTGTATAGTGTGGACTTAGTAAGAGGTCCGTGGTTTTTACCTGACTGGCAAAGGGGTCCATGGAACAAAGAAGGTTAAGAACCCCTGCCTTAATGGATGTGAAGCACCTCGCAGGGCTTGGAACATGGTAGCTCCTCAGAATTTTCTTCCTTTCTCCTTTTCTCCTTGAGTCAAATCAACAAGTTGTCTAAATGCTGGAGGCTGTGTGACTGTGCCAACTGCACTAGTCTTTGAAGTGACATCAAATTCTCATGAGATGAAAGACTGTTGACTAATCTCTAATTGTACAGTTTGTTCTCAACTGAACAGTATTTGAACTACACAGATTTACTGGTCTGCATGCCGTCCTCACCTTCTTAGCAAGTTGTCCTTGCTTTTCCTCACAAACGCCCCCTAGATGAGCTGCTTGCATTTTAAAACGAAATAATCTCTTGATCATGTACCTTAACGCAAATTAACATGAAAGCTGAACTTTTTGACCAGATCTATCTCCACAGAGACTCAGTTTTTGCTTTACTCGGGAGCTTACCTTAAAAGAATTGCCATGAATCTAATTCTTTGCTTTGATTTGGTCTCTTTTTTAATAGAGAGATTTAAACAAAATCCTGGGATTTCTCACGTTGCCTGTTCCTATCACCCAGACAACCCAGTATGGTAGAAGCTTTTAATGGGAATGTGATTGGGATGATTTCAATCCATTTATGAAATACCCTCACAGTCACAATCAAGCCAGTGGTTGCTTGACCAACCCCCTGTATATCATAACCTAGCTAAACTGACATGTGAAATTAACCATGACAAATAATAACTGGGATCATGGACAAGTTTGTGAATAAACACTCCTGACTACTGATGAATAGTACAACCCACTTGAAGGGAGAGGAAATGGACCGGCATGATAGAGAGAATCCTAATGTCTGAGAATGTTTTGCTTACTGTCCACTTCCACTGGTATATTTTATAGAGGAAATGGAGAGGATAGTGATTTCTGATGAATTGGTTAGCTAGAGGTTATTTTCATCTCTCTGGGTATAACTATAAGTGAGACTGTGACCTTTCAACATGTGAAGTGATCTAAAACATACTTTCTCTACAGTACAAGGAAGCTTGTGTAACTTTTCAGACATAAATGATTTTAAACAAACCTCTACTTTATGCCATATGACAGAGTAGATATGTTCATAATCGCTTAGAGAAATAGATAATGTTTTATGTATCACTGGAGGAAAATGTAAAACAAATATTTTACAATTTTTCTCTATTGCATCTATTGTTTTGATTTGACTCAAATAACCTTTTCTTGTTATTGTACTCGACTTTCTAATGCATCTTCTCAATCGCATGGGCAGAGACGCAGAACTTTATATGCATGAATAATATAAGTTGATGTAGCAATATATTTTCTTTGTTTTCACATTACACAGACAGCACAAATCCTAATAAAACTAGACTGGAATATATTACAAATTCATTTGGTTAGTATTCAGTTACCCAGTGAGTGAATAAATATATACGATTTAAATTAAGAATGTGTAGTCCATTACTTACATGCCACCTCTTCTACTTTATTTTGACTTTTGCACTTATCATGTTTTATTAACATTTTCAAGTCATAAACCTGAGTAGAGTAACAAAGCTGAGGTTAGGGGTTTGTTTTGTGTTGGAATATGAAAGCCCTGAGAGTGACTAGAGAAACTTGTTCTCAGGTGCATAGACTAAGAATATCTTTATGTCAGAGATGCTTCCAACTTTCCTCTTTGATAGTGCATGCTGATAGACTAGTCCAGTGTATCTCAAAGAGTGGTCAATAGACCACTGTATTGAATCCATGTTCAGTGTTTGTTAAAAATGCCCTGGGCTCACCACAGATCATTTGCTTTTCTGGAGGTAGAGCCGAAAAACCTGCATTTTAAATATCCCCTCCCTTCCCTATTGATTCTTACACACAATAAAGTTTGAGATGGTCTTAGATCAGATTCTCTATGAGCAGAGCCTTAGATAGGGATTTGAATGCATTTGATTTATTGAGGAAGTGCTTTTCAGAAAGTTGGGAGTGAACTAGGATGGGGAAGAGGAAAATGTCAAGCAATGATGTGGCCTTGAGTAAATTCTAGCCTTGGTGTGATCCACAGGCTTTGAGGCAGGAGTGATGGTCACAGTCCCTGGGCTGTGGGGAGGGCAAGGGACAAGATTGGCACATACCTTCCCCGGTGAGGCAATTACTATTAGCATAGGATTAACTTCGGAGAAGGAAGGGGGCAGCTGTCAATCTCTTGGCAGCCAACACTCACAGCAGCCAGGAGAGGGATGCACTGGTGGTCTGGTTAAGAGGATCTGGGTCGGGCATCAAAACAGCATCTATCACCGTCCACCCTTTTCTTTTTTTTTAAAGATTTATTTATTTATTTATTTATCCCCCCCTTGTTGCTTGTGTTTGCTGTGTCCATTCGCTGTGTGTTTCTTCCGTGTCTGCTTATCTCCCCCTTGTTGTGAGGTCCTGCTGCATCAGCCCACCGTGCCGCGTGGGCCGGCCTGCTCTCACAAGGAGGCCCCGGGAAGCGAACCCGGAGCCTCCCATATGGTAAATGGGAGCTCTATCGATTGAGCCACACCCGCTTCCCCACCGTCCACCCTTTACACTGTACGGGTTTACTTGCCTCTCACATTAAATTCACTCCATCCATACAGATACCATAACCACAATTGCTGGGGAAACTTATAGGAGGAAGGTTAGTGGGATAAACTATAGCCAATGCTACTGCAATTGGTACCAAGATCCTAATTGGTACTCATCATCTCCCCTCTCTATACCATTTTAGATCTCCTCACCTTCAGTTAGCACTCTGGCTGATATAGATGGTTTGTCTTCTGGGTTGATGCAGACTTCATCCCTGAGGGGTCTGAGCTCCTGGTAACCATGTCATTTTGAGACCAGGATTGCTGAACTTGCCCATTTACAGTCACAAATGGAAATGAATATAGCACAATATTCTCCAGCATATCACCCGAGTGACAGATACATTCACTTATGTCCTCATTATTAGGCAGTATTTTTACCTCTTCGTGATGATCTGAGTTGACTTCTCTAGCCATTGTAATAACTCCTTTTTGTACACAGCACCATTTGATGGATCTTGGCTTAAGGAAGATGGAACATACCAAGTCGTGCAGAATAGCACCCATGCTCACAGGGTATCATCTTCAAGCTGGTGTCTCAGCTGCACCTTGAAGAGGCTGCTTCATTTTTTCTATTTTGCCACTAGCTTCTTGATGGTATAGAAAGTGACAGGACCAAGGACCCCCTAGTGATGTGCTCACTACCACATCTTCTTGATCTGAGGTGATGTATGCAGAATTCCATAATTCTGCATACAAGGGCACTCTGTGAGCCCTTGGATAATTATGTTGGCTGAGAATCTGTGGGCAGAAAAGGCAAACCCATACGGGGTGTCAGTCCCCATCAGAAAGCATCTCTGCCCTGTCCAGTACAGGAGACATCTGATATAAGCAACTTACCATTAAGTAGCTGTTTAGTCTCCTCGAGGGATGGGTGTTTTCACCCAGTAAAGGGAATGTAGTTGGAGCACCAAAAGAGACCCATTAGCCTTTTCATTCACAGTATAATTTATACCACATTTAACACAAAAGACAAAGTCTGTCCATATTTATATGTCAATTTATTGATTGCATGCAGGCTATTCGATTAAATCTAAAATATGACTCTGTTCAAATTAGTCGAATTCATCCAGTTATTTTCAGTTCAATTTGTTTGAATAAACCCAAACTAGATCTATTATTAGTCAACTTATTTAATAAACACAGACACTAGATATTGGATATTAACCAGATAATGAGGGAAAATGGTCAAACCCCTTTGGCTATGTAGAATCAATTTTTGAAAAATTTGGCTGCTAATGACAATGAAAAAGCTCATACACAGGAACTGAAGGCAGATGGCATGACCAAACAGGGATTCCTAAATTTCTTCTAAATGGTATTTTACAAAATATTTTTTCTTTAAAAAGTTATGTCTGTAATACTGAAATAGAAGGAAATCATTTTTAAGTTAATTTTTTCAATTAGCAAATTACTTATAAATGTTTAATGTAAAATCATAGAGCTATGAAATCTGAGAATTGGGAGAACTTAGATTCTCCTCCGTTCAAGAACAGAGTGCTCTTTATTATAGGTTGATTGATGGTCAAAGAGCTTCAATATATTATGTGATAGGAAGCCCAGTTAGTTCACAAGACAGTCTACTTAATTTCTTTTAAATATTATATTTTTTCTAATTATAAGGATAATATTTTATGGTAGAAAATATTTTAACAGACTCAAAACTAGAAAAGGAAAAGTCATTTTAAATGCCCTATTAAAAACTGCCGTTATTAGTCTTTTGTTATTTTTCTTTCTAATATTTTATATGCTTTAAGCACTCCCCCAAATGTAGTTGTAATCATGCTATATTATATTGTGTATTATTAGAGCTGTGTATATTGCCTTTTTACCTAAAATTATGATATATCCTTTTTGTGTTATTGTAGAGACCTTTGAAGCATCATTTGCAATTGTGTATAACACTCTATCCTGTGATTGAACTACAAGTTACTTAACTGTTATGTTATGATTAGACGTTTAGGTTGTTTCTTTAGGCTAAATTGAGGTTTGAGAAGAAGAACACTTGAAAAAACAAGATTGCTTTCTCAAAGTTGTGATATAATATTAGGACATGAGGGACAACTATCTTTATTCTTCTTGGAATCTTAATAAGGTTTATGCATAACTTTTCAATTTTACATATAATTACTCTTGATATATAACATAGATGTAAGACAGGAAATGGATAATGATTTGTTCAGTATTTTTTCACAAATCTCATTTTTGTTCTTCAATTTTTATCTTTATCTTCTGTTTTCAGCAACTTGACTATTATATTCATAGGTATGGTTTTCTTTGTGTTCATCCTGCATGGGTTTCCTTGAGATTTTTCAATCTGTTGGTTGATATTTTTCATTGAATTTGAAAGAGTGCGGCCATTATTTCTTCAAAAAATTTTTTTCTGTGCCAATATTTCTCTCTTCTCCTGTGACACTAATTACATGTGTTTAGACCTCTTAATATTTTTCTATAGGTCATTGAGACTCTTCATTTATTTCAGCCTCTTTCATTTTGTGCCTCTGTTTGGATAATCTCTATTTTCCTTTCTTCTGGTTCACTGATCTCTTCTACTGCAGTGTCCAATCTACTGTTAAGCTACTCCTAATCTGCTGTTAAGTAGTAAAAATTTCATTTCAGATCATTTAATTTTTATTATAGAATTTCCATTTGGTTCTTTTAATACTTTCCATTTCTCTGCTCATATTCTCTTTATATACACTCATGCCAATCTACTCTTTAAATATGTAAATATATTTATGAAGCTGTTTTAAAATTATTTTCTACTAATTCCAGTATCTCTTCTACATCTGGGTCTGTTTCCATTTACTGATTTTTGTTTCCTGGTTTTAGGTTGGTAATTCCTATGTCTAGTGGTTTTTTGATTGTACGGTGGACATTTCAGATGTTATTCTATTGAAACTCTGGATTTTGCTTTCTTCTTTAAAAAAACGTTTGAGTTTTTATTTTCCCAGACAGTTGATTTTCTGGTGAATCAGCTTTATTCTCTTTACTCTCGTTTTTAAGCTTCACTAGGACATATCGATAGTAGTACTAAGGCTACAATATTCCTGAAGGCTGTCTTTCTGGGGTTCCAGAATACCTAGGATAATCAGTGAGGTCTCTAACTCTTGCTGTTTGGAAACCCAACATCACTGTGAAACCTCTAGAACTTCCAATTAATCCACATCTCCCTGTTAGTTGCTTTTGCTAGGTTTCAAAGAGTCTTACCCTGACCATCGGCACTTAGTATTCTACTGAATTTTGAAGAAGGCCCATACACATTTCTGGAAATTCTTCTCTGTGCAATTTCCTCCTCTTTGATACCTTGCCTCAAAAATTCCAGTTACCTCAGTAGCCCCAAACTCTGATCTCTTTCTCAACTCAGTGAAGTTGCTTGAGTTCCACCTTCCTGAATTATGTGCCAGAAAATATGTCCAATCAGAGAACCAGGATGACTGTGGGGCTCATTTTGGGTGTTTTCCTTTTCTAATGGGTTACTTGTGAATGAATTGAGTTGCATCTTTTGACTTGTTTTTTAATTGTTTGTTTTACAGTTTTGTTGTTGTTTATAAGGGGCAGATTAGTCTAGTACCAGTTACTTCTGAAAAAGAAGCTTCCATAACAATTTTGTGTATTCTAAGAAACTATCACCCATTTATTATTTTATTGTTCACTTCTTATTCATTATCCAATTATTATTTCTGTGCTTCCACCTAATGATCTGTATTTTTTATATATGCATGAAGGAAGTTTTTCAAATTGCAAAATCTTTGGTGTATGATATATTCAGCATCCTCTATGATACATTTTACATTAGATAAATATTAAATGACACAATACTTATTGCTCATATCAACATTAAATTTATTTTAAAATGAACTTACTCTTCTTAATTGTGTGCCATGTATTTAAATTTATGATGTTTTTGTCTGATATATTACCCAAAGTTGTTAGTAACCACTTCTGGGGCCCATCCTATAATTTCAGGCAGGATGTCACACAGTCACTTTTCCTGACATTAAGACATTAAGCAATCCAAAACACCACAATCTCAGAAGTTATCTTTGCCATTAGAAGATAGGCTCTAGAAGTATCATATAAAATTCAAACCCTGCCAGTATTTTCCTCCAAAATAAAATCTTCATATGGTTAAATACTTTGTCTAGAGTTCTTTTTTTTTTTTGTAGTGAAATTTAAGTTTCAGACAAATTCTGGTGCTGGAAAATTTACTGATTCCTTTGATATTTGTCACACATTTTTGTAATATTTTCTTTCCCTCTTTTGCTTCTAGCCTGCAAACCCAATGAGGGCAAGAAATCTGTTTTCTACTGAACCAGAAACATCTAGCCTGAATGTAGTAGATACTCATTATATATGTTGAATATAATAATTATAATGATAATATTAAGAGTAATAGCTAACCTTTACTGAGCACTAGCTATATGTCAGGAACTCTTTTAAATCTTTTACATGCATTATTTAAAAAAAAATTACTGTTTAAAGTGTGTTTAAGGCCTCTTTCTCTGACTCTATAGTGTTGATTCTTGGCAGGAGCATTTTTTTCCCAACAATGTAATGTATTGATTGGAGAAAAAGTTTGTAATTTGAAATTTCAAGGGATTGGGGAAAATGGACTTGTTTGGAGATGTGGCTTCTGGCAAAAGAAACAGAATCAAGGAGGTGGATTGAACTCTACTTTTCAAGGGGTGGGATGTGGTAGGAAGGGTCAGATGTTTACTTAAGGAAGGAGCCAGTGAAATGGGAAGGGTATGTGAGGCATGATACTATCCCTCTCCATAGCCTGTCAGATTTTCAGAAAAGTTGTTGAATTCATAAAACTCATGAATGTGATTGCATTTCTTGTGGAAATGAGTGAAGGAGTTTTGGTCTGTATGCTGGTTTGTGAGGGGGCAGAAATAGGGTAGCAGATACCCACACAGGAGCTGAGAACAACCTGAGGAAGTAAGGTCAAGAATCCACAAAAATTATGAGAGAGTACTTGATTCACATGTTCTGTGAAGCTGGGCATTTTGAGCCAAGCTGACCTAAGATCCAAAGAGCAGGAAGGCTACCAGTTATATCTAGGTCAGGTTTTAGGTTCCTTGTCCAAGCTACTTGAACAGTACAATACCTGGATATATAGCAGATTAAATTTTCATTTTAAGGTTAAATCAAGGTAACATTCTCACCATGACCATTAAATTTTTATGCATATGGTAGAATAGAGCTTGACTCTGCATTAGTAGGCATTTGTCTTTAGGGTTTCCCCTCAACTTTAGACCCAAGTGTTTAATTGCTATTAAATAGGATTTATAGCCTTGGGGGGGGATCACTATTTGAAATTGGATGTTTCTGAGAGGAAGATTCAGATTTCTTTGCCATTATATAATTTTCCTAAGGTGATGAAATTAAAGAAATTCCTTGGTTCAGAAATTACTGAGGAGGAAGGTTGTCTAGAAGTTCCTTAAGAACATGCTATTCCTGAAAGAATTGAATCTTTCTAGGGAGAAGGAAAAAGGTCCAAGGTAGATGTTAGACACCAATAGCACTATTGGCTGAACCTTCTGACTTCCACAGAGGCAACTCCAAATGCCCATGGAGACATTTGTGTGAAATGTGACTTAGAGAGAGTTAGACTTGTCTTTAGAAGAAACCAGTGATTCTCAAGGTTTGGTTCCCAGAGCAGAAGCAGCGGAATCACCTGGGAACTTGCTAGAAATGTAAACTCCCTGGCGCTACCCTGACCAGTCAGAAACTGGGGGCGGGGGGGTGGGGTGAGTAGGAGAGGTGGGTCCCAGTAAATTGTATTTTAACAAGCTGATTCTCAAACACATTCTAGTTTGAGAACCACTGGAATATAAGGCCTTATAATCTAACAGAGTTGACAGACTTCAGAAGCAAGAAACAAAGACATTTAAAAGAAAGTTTCCAGGGTCTGGAGTAAAGAATTATACATGGTTTTGAAGGCCCATTTGCTTCTGTTCCAGACAGAATGCCCAAAAGTGTTCAGCATTGAGCCATGCGGTACTTACTGGGGCTTGTGTATTAAGCTTTTTTCCACACAACAAGATAGAGAAGAAAGGGCACATTCATACATGTCACTATTTGCTAGCCTTCTGCAGTGGGCCGTTAGGTAAGGTGCTAGGAGTGTGGTTTGGAAAGTCTGACCAGATGGGAGCCCATTGCAGAGGAAGCCATTGATAGTTAAGCATCATTGGTGAAACACAGACTGAAAGAGATAAGGTCTCTTAAGTGTCATCCTGCCCTCCACAATTTTAGCAATTGGTGAAATTAATATGGGAGGTGGAAAAGATGGAGGTGAGATTGGTTAATCGGAGGGAACAAGACTGAACGAGGGTGACAAACTGAGGCACCGACTTTTATGGACCTTAAGAGTTGGAATTCATGCAGAAAAGATTTAGATTCCACTCCCACCCACCCCCTCCCGAAGCTAACTATATAAGAAAGAGGAGGGAAAGGGAAAAAGCAGATTCCACTCGCCTTCGGTGAGAGGGTGGCCCAAAAGAAGCCAGGCCTTCAAACAGAGCTTATTCCCACTTCTGCGCTTCTCTTGCGAAGGACTGGTCTCAAATAGGAGGTGCCACAGTACAGGCACTCCCCTCCTGCCACTCTGAAGGTCTCCGTATGTGCGGGGCAGATTAAGGAAAAAATGAAAACCTTCTTGTAGGTTGCACCTCTGAGGGGGCTCTAAGAAATTCGTATCTGGAAATAAGGGAGTGGATGGATAGATGGGCTCTTCTGAGCCCAGGAGAGGAAAAACTCAGGAAATACATTATCCTCTTTCCCAGAAAGGATTTGGACACGTGGTGTGGTTGGGCCCAGGGAAGAAATCTCAGAGCCATGAGCACATGGCTCTTCTCACCCACTCCTCAGGAGGAGAATCAAGTTTCCTGAGACAGCACAAATATTATTCCCTGGAATTCCAGACTGAAATTGCAGGGCCACTCCCTGTTTAAATAACTTTTGTTGCAAGCCTTCAAAATTCCTGATGATTGTTACAGTCCGTTCAATTTGGGCTATGCATAAATTAAGTAAATTAAATTACTACCAACTCCATTAATGATTTGTGCAGTAATATATAATATAGCCTCGTCTTATTAGCTTAATTTTTACCCAGTTGGCACCAAGAATAACTCAATTATTTTGGTTCCCAATTTTGAACTCATATGTTTCTTAACTTCTCTTGATTACAGGACTAAAATCAATGACATAAAATAGAAAACATGGAAAACATTTGTATTGTTTAGTCATATACACAATTTATTACATTCTTATTTTCCATTTCCTTGTTTTTGTTTTTTTTTTCTTCTGGTGGTTTCTATAAACTAAGAAATTTTGCATTTTCTATTTACCCCCTTTCCTTATTTCTTTTCTTGTCCAAAATGGACGCATCTGGCCTGTTACATTCAGTTCAAGAGTAATTATTTTTCAGTTCAAGGTGACAATTTAATCTATTTTATTATGAACGGAATCAAATTTCCCAGGCAGTGTATTTATGTGGGGATGTAATGTGTTCCATTGACTGCCAGTGTAAGATTTGATAGTTAATTTATTCCTTTTGAGGAGTAGCATGTCCACAGCCTTTGGGGTTTCAGGAAAGGGTAATGCGGAATGACTTTTAAAGATACGATAGATCCGCAGAGCTGGAGTTTCATTGTAAGATCAATTAGATTGAAAAGTGTTATATAAGCAAGGTCGTTTGCATAGCTCTCAGCGACAAGCGTAGACATTATTCTGAAATCCTCTCTTCTGGTTTGTTCCACAGACTTCTCAGAGGAATTTATGGCTTATATTTCTATTCCCTCCAGGGAATGAATGAGAGTATGAGACTGAATTTAGTGTAGGGATCCCTGATTGAGAGGTAAGGAGTTTCCTAAGAAGGATGGTAAAAGCTGGAATACTTTTAAAATATTGATGTAATAATAATTTGCCATGTTAAAGACTCTTCTGAACAAGGAGAGGTATTAAACAAAATAGACAAACAAATGAAGTCCTAAGAGGCTGAGTATACCATCTCAACAGGGTGCTTCAAAGGATCTCATGAAACATCTATGCCTGCTTAGTCTTCCTGCATTGAATTTTTGCTTCTATTTCTCTGTATCTACCATTGGTGAAGGAGAATGTATGGGATGGATTGAACATAACTGATTGTAATTCCAAAGCCCTTCAGACTTCCAAGAGTGCATATCCATTATTTAAATGCATTCTAGTAATTTAATAGTAATAGAGTACTGAGCCACTCATATGAACCAATACCACCATTTTTTTCATTCCAAAGGACCCATGTCTCCCTTTGCTGGCACTGTCCTTCCTGATCAGGATCCAGTCTTATACATGGCTCTTCCCATTTAATGGCATAATTGTAGACCACGTATCTCAAGCAGTTCTTGGGCACATAGAGAAAAGAACTCACTAATTAGTGTACTATTATACTAATTAGGGCTAATTGAGGTGGTCATTTCCAGCTTGCCTAGTGTTGCAAATGAAAATTCAGTCTGCGGACTCCCATTTAAACATGTGTCCTCCTGTGACCTTGAGTTAAAAGTTGAATTAATTTAGTTGAATATAAAACATAAATTAATTCCAAAACACACACCCTTACAAAAGCTTCATGAAGTAGAGGAGGGAGACTATGGGGCACATTTTATTTCTCACTTGGGTGGCCTTGTTTGATTTCCTTTCATCCTGCTGTTTCTGTAGGCTGTTGTGGGAGCGAGAAGCACTTAGCACCTGTAGGAGGAGCCCTGGGTTTGAGTCCAACTCTGCAACTCATTATTTGTATGACCTTTAGTATATCACTTAAACTTTCCAAGTCTTAGTTTCCTGACCTGTAATATGGAGGCTAAAACCGTTTTAGCACTGGATCATCGGGAAGATTTAATGAGATGCTATATGTGAACAAGTTTTTGTAAGCTCTAACGTGTGGTAGTCATGTGAAGATATTAATAATTATTACATAATGGCATTAATTTATATGTTACCAGATATTCTGGTAAAATTTGGGAGAGCAACCAACCAGATTTATTTCTTTCAAAGGTGTCCTGTGTGCCTTTAGTGGTAAATAATTAATGATGATAATAAATAAATCTAGGAATTAAGTATTTATGTATAATACTTTACAACTTCATTTGGTGGAGCATCTTTCATGCCAACTATATCCCCAAACAGATTACATTCAATAAAGACTTGCAGTGATAAGCAATAAATACTAGCAGTGAGAGACAGACATTGAGATAAACAGGCAGGGGAAAAGTGCTTTTCAGCTAAATTCTGAAAAGAAATGAAGAATTTAAGGGTGAAGAGACCCAGGAGAGATGTCACAATAGGCAGAAACTATTGGAGATAAAGTTCTCACACTCAATTTTCCCAGTGAAAAGCCTGAGGCACAAAGTACCGCACCCTGAAAACCCTGCCTGGGTCACATCACTGGCCACAGGTTTTCACTGTTAGAAGAAAAAGAAGCATATTAAATCAGAGAGAGGTGAATTGCCACTTCATGGGAATTCTGAAGCAGGGGAAGCCTTTTGTAAATGGCTTGGTGTTGACTCACATGGACCAGGGGAGAACTATGTACTGGTATTTTATCCCCAGGAATCTACCCAAGAAGTGCAGCTACAAAGTTTGTCACTAAAAATCAGCTGGAAATTTGATTTGTAATCTAGAGTGGAAAATTTGAAGTTAGTTCAGTGTGAACTGGTTCCTAAACTTTGCATAAGTTTGCCTTTTCTTTCAGCTAGTTTCGACACAGCAAAGTGATTGTCTTATATGTTAATTTGACTTTTTAGTAGCCATGTGTATACACAAGTTTTTTGAGTAACACTGTGTATGTGTGTTGTGTGTGTATGTGTGTGTGTGCTTGAAGGTGGTGGCAAATAGAGGGGAAGGGAATGAGAAGAAGAGAAGAAAATGTTACTTTTAAAATTAAAAGCTCTAATTTTATTGACCAATTTTATTCTGCTCTGATTTTTGACCCTCCCACATTCAGATGATTTTAATTTCTACTGATTGGCCCCACAAGCCTTTGCAAAGAAAAGACAAAAGGGAACGTTTAAAAACTTTTATTATGTACAATTTTTATTAAACTAAGGTTGAACAAACATATAAAATGAAAAAGAAAAAAACTTATCGATGTATAAGGGGAATTAAGTTTATTTACCTGGAAGAAATGATTGGAATTTTTCAGCATTCTAAAATAATTCAATTCTTGAAGTGCTTTTACTTTTCTCTGATTTAATGGAAGATATGCTTATTTCCATCTTGGAGCCTTATATCCAACTATTTATTGCAACCTTAATTTTAAATAACATTGTTATACAAAATCCTACTAAAGCACAAAGATAGCAATTTGAGGCTATCATGTACTTTAAGATGCTATAATTAAGTCCCAGTGTTAGCACTTTTACTGGCACTAGAACTTTAGAGTTCATGGTTATTTTACAGTACAAAGAGGCAAGAGAAAATTGTGACCAAACAAAATTAGAAATATGAATCAGATAAATTTAATAACAATATAAACAACAATTGGAAATAAGCTGGTTTCAGTCCAATAAAGGTAGCCTATCAGAAATAAACAAGTATGTTATAATAACCAATCTATGATCAACCCCCATTTTGTAAAACCCTTCTTTATAATAAGGAACCTAAATGTCAACCAATTGCTGTGACTTCCCCTTTGGAAATCTCTAATTGCCTTTATAAGCCAATGCAACTTATTAACCATTTGAGACTCTTCAGTGTGAGATCTCCCTGTTCAGTTTCTCTTTCAATAAACCTGCATTATTATTGGTGACTTGATCTCTTTTAACACAATCAATTTATTTACTAGTTAATTTCTTTTTACAAATCACCGTAATGTAGTATGGCTACCTGCACAGCCTTTACGTTATGTTTAGTGGTTTTCATGTATTCTTATCGGCATAAGTGTGTATATAAAACAGTAGTTGGTGTAAACGAAGATAATCAATACATTAAAAAGATATTACTTTTTATTATGTGAAATTGTTCTTGTTTGGCCAAAGGATATAAGAGTTATGATTCAGGAAAGGAGCAAAACATTAAAAGCACCTGTCTTGAGAAGGTCTCTAAGAGATTTAAGTTTGAGTCCCTGCTCCCTCATTTCTTAGCTGTATGATGTAAAAGTTATTTGAACTTTTTAGACCTCAGTTTCCTCCACTATAAAGTGGGAATAATAATACCTACTTGATAAGGTTGTGTGAGGGTAAAAGAACAATAGTAATCCTTTGAATTGTGTGTTGTGACATACAAGGATCTTAATAACCATTAGTTTGTGTTTTCATTAAATAGGTCTGAATGTGCTATTGCATTGGGACTGGGTAGGAACAAGGAAAAGCCTCTCTCTTCTTGTGTCTTTTTCCTTGTAGAAATTTTTTATTATAATAAACAATTTTCTATTAGAGGCAGAACGACACCACAGAAAATTCTTAAATAATTAAAAAAAACTCTTGTATTTTGATTTTTAAATGCATTTTTCAACACACTTTTCTGTGTTAGAGTCTCTGGGCTAGTAATAAAATTAGTTTGTATTTCTGTATCTCTTACTGACCAAGATTGAGGGAAGGTCAATAGTCCCAATATTGGGAAAGGTAAGCAGGTTCAAAGGCTAAGGGAAAGCTACTTTATGTAGAAATTTGATGAAGATAATCTACAGGCTGTATAAGTAAAAGCTTAAGGAATTTTCTACTTAGAAAGTGTTTTGTTTTGGTTCCTTTTTGGTTTTGTTTAAAGGCAAATTAATGCTCTCCAATGAAAGGTGACCTAACAAATCTATTTGAAACCCTATTGCATCATTTTATATTTAGAGTTATAGGTATAGTTCAATATCAACAGGGTAATTTTGACTAGTTGGACACATATTGACAGTTTTAAGGAGGGCCATTACAGTACTTTTCATGATGCTAAAACTGCCTCAAAATGAGCAATACGTCTTGGAAAACCCTATTAAAAGTGAAAATAAAAAAAAAGAGAGACTATATATAAATAGATAAATGGATGAAGAGGTTAGTCTGGAGTAGCTACAAGCACAGCCTGAATTCACAGCTACTCCTGAAATGGCCAATCAAAAAAAGATAAAGAATAAAATGAACTAGGCAAACAAACATCCATGAGAATGTCGGCTCCCGGAGGGCAGGGCCTCTGCCCAGTTGCTCACTGGTTCGCCCCAGTGCGTAGAACATGGTAGGCACATGGCAAGTACTGACTATTCCATAATCAACGAGTAAAAATATCTGAATTACTAACACATACTAAGAAGAGAGTGGCTTGACTTTTTATTTTCTTTTGATAGGCTCTTTTGATGATTTGAATCCCATGACAGAGGAAGACTTTTTCAAAATTTCCTCCCATCTTTAGTCTTCTTCTAGAGAGATATTTTCTCTGGTGGTGCTCTTTTGGGGCTAATGGGGCAGAAACCATGTCTCAAGGGACAGAGCCATCTGGAATTGTTACATTAAAAATGTTTCCCAGGCAAAACAAGATGTGGCCTGGAGTCTGCTCCTGGCTACAACTTAAATCATTTCACACTGGCTGACTGTGAAAATTCATCTGAATGATGAAGGAAATGCATTAATCTGGACTTCATCATATTACTTTTGCAATTTTGGAGTTCTGAATTGAAAATAAAAGAATGGAAGATTTATCTGCAACTTCAGCTCCAAAAGTTCCAGTAAGTACAAGGAAGCATGTGTTGCTCCACAGAATGGATGGGAGAGGGAAAATGTTGGCTAAGGCAAGGGATCAGAACTGGGAGGCATTTGGGAAGAGGGAAGGGATCCAGATCCCAGAAAATCCAGTTCTAATAGCTTGTGGGAGGTTAGACTAGGGTTGGGAAAATAGTAAATCATAGCAGGGGTCATAAGGTTGATGGCAAGAAATGAGTAGAATCATCCAAGTGTCTGGAGGCCAGGAAGTCAGGCTGACTTCAGGGAGTCTATAGTCTTGTAAACAAGAGGAAGCTAAAGATAAAATAGTCATGAAATCAATCAAGGTGAGAAACAACTTGCAGGAAAGGCAATTAAGATAGATAAGGGTCATTAGGTCAAGATAATGACAGACAGCATCTTTTGGAAAATAGGAGGCATCTATCGTGATTGCGGGATATTAGGCTTAAAAACTATTTTCATCTTGCCAGGTAGAGGACCCTTTGTCTTGGCACTACAGGTACACACAGGTGGGGACGGACCTTCTTTGCGTTCACCTAGGGTGTGTTTAGGAGAGCGAGGAGTCCAGAAATGTTCTGGAAACGGGTTTTTCTATGACCAGCCATCATGTTCCTCAGAATAGCTCTACTCAGAGGAAGAAGTGGGGAAGTGTTGGCCCCTTAAAGGGAGGAGGAAAAGGAATAGACAAGGGGGAGGACTTTTCAGAATGGTTTATTACCAACTCTGGGTTTGTCACATCTTATAGAAGGATTGTATTTCTTGCAAATAAATGCAGGTGCGTGTCACCTACTTTAAAAGAAGAGAAACTGAATTGATTCTCTCTAATCTAGACCCCACATACACAGAGGGCAGGTGTCTTTAGTGAGGTCCTCCTGAGGAACTACCTAAAGTCATTTTCCTATCAATGATCCCAGAAGGCTAAATGAGTGCAGTTGTCTCTCTGGCTCCGGGAGTAGCACTGCAGATGTTCCTCAGTGGTTAAGCGGTGGCCCCAAATGAGCTGGAGGTAAAATGGCTACTTTGGCAATACCTATAATGTCTGATCCATAACCTCCATCTTCTCTGCATTTTAAAATTTCCTATGGTAACACAGCACATTTGAGTATGGTTACACTATCTGAGTGTTGCTACTGGCTATAATTAATTTCTCTCAAACTTTTAATTATAAATTCTTCTTTCCAAGGCTTAATATCTCAGAGACTTTTAATCCCACTGGGATAGACTTAGTATAGAAATTGTCAGCATGAACGCAAATTTTTCTGCTCACCCCCTAAATATTTCCAATCAATGAATCTCTCTTTTTACCCACCTTACCATCACCTAGGTATAAGGAAATAGGTTTAGGCACTTCTGAAAGGCCCAAAGAAAAAAGTAATATAAACACAAAATCAGAGAGAAATGTGTAAGAATTCAAAACCTATGTGGTTTTGGGGTGGGTAGGCAAGTATTAAATACTTCTAGCATTGGAGAATTTTTACCTCATGTTTTTAACCAAAGTCAAGATGTAGCCATGAAGTAAACTCAAAGCATATTGCCTTCCCCCTCAAGTTTGAACCTTTGTTTTTAAAGGGAAGTGTTTGTTCTGTGAAAATTTAAGATGGTCAATTGATTCCAATATATTTCCTGCTTTAACTATAATTGACTCATTACTTTCTTTTCTTTTTTTCCTCTGTGTCATGAAGCCAACTGAATGAAAATAAATTGTAATATTATTGGTTTGAAAATAGCTATTAACATCTGACTTCCTGAATGTTTATTTTGCATTCTTTGTTCCTTTAATAGTAATCAAAAGATCCAGTTCCTTATGTGGAAGACCCTGTTATATCTCCAAATACTTTCATGCTTATTAAAATCCCTTTTTTGAGGTTTAACTCTTTAGCTTAAGGTCTTTGACCTTGGCTATATGGTCAGACAGAGTGAGCAGTTTTTTGCACTCAAATTTTATAGATGGTGGAAGATGGATCTTTCAAAGTCCCTGGAGGTGGCTGTTTGCTTCCAGGTCAGAGTAGTCCTAGTTGTTGTCCATGTCCCTGCCACAGCCACTGCTGCATGGCCATTCTCTGTTTTGTCTCTGTAGGGAGGTTTCCATGCTGTCAAAAGTTAAGAATTCCAACCCCTTTGATACTTCTAAGCGTGGCTGTTACGATCTCCTATGCTGCTGAAATTATTTCTCTTAAAGTCTTCAGTTTTCCTCTTCTTCCTCTCTTCTGTTTTCTTCTGCCTCTTAGAACTTCTCTGATACTTCTTGTTTTTCACAAGGAAAGATCAGTCTTTTAGTGACATGTCAGCCCTCTTCCTCTCTCACCGAGCTCTGACCATTTGGAGCAATTCCATTTAATTCCCCCAAACGTTTATGGAACACTGTCTGGGAACCAGACCGTGGTTGCATAGACAACTGGGCACTGCCTCTGTCCCTGAGGAGCTCCTGTGGCAATGGGGTGGATAGATCTGCAGACTCTTCCAGAGCAGTGTGGAAAGCAAGGAAGAGGAGCTCTGTGCCCTTTGCCAGGTGCACACATGAGGGAGAAACTTGCCACACGTAAGAAAATGGGGTCAGGTCTTACTGAGGAGGTGACATTTTAAATGAGACTTTAGGAGTGACTAGACAATGGCTAGGGGAAAAAATATTTTTTAATTCCATCTCCTCTTGCTCACTTATTTATTTGGTAAAAATACTCTTTGAAATACATAGTCCCCAGATTCCTTTTCATCACAAAGACACATTGGATAAAATCAGTATGTTCTCTCAGATGCATTTGTTATTTCTGATTGCACTGGTGTGACTGCATTGCTGACAAGGACATTAGGTTTATTTTTGAGGTCTTCTGGGTCTGGAATGTTCTGAAGAATCCTGAGGACTGAACTCCGTTAGGTATTATCAGTCATTTATGTCTAGGTGTGATCAAAGTAAATGAAATCAACTTTTGAGAGGGACAGGGAAGAGGGCAAGAAGGTAGGAGAAGCTTGGGAAAGAGAAGGCTGGGGATTCCCTTGTGGAAAAGGAATGGGATATCGAAGAATATGGACCTTGGACAAGCTAAAGACCTAATTCTCCCTACATGTAGCCCTAGTTATGAGAAAAAGCCATCCGTGGTCATATTTTAATTGATAAATGAAAGTCTAAGGGATCTTCAAGGTGATCTCCAATAAGTAGTAACCCTTTTCCCCACCTGGGCTCTAAGCAAGCTGAAAAATAAAACAAAGAGAAAAGATGACATAAAAATGCCCTCTTTACCACAGGTAGCACTCAAGTCACGTGACGGAGCATTAGGTCTGTTATCACATGATCTTGCTGATTCTGAACCCCAGAATTGAGCAAGCTTGATACACCCCGCTCTTCACAGCACTAGACCAGGACAAGAAATTCTGCAAGGGTAAATCCCCAAATTTTTCTCCAAATTTATGAAGCACATATGCTACCCTAGAGTGATGCTTATAACACCTGCTTCATAGGAAGGAAACAAGTAATAGGGGAATGTTTCTCTTCATCAAGGTACCTCTAAATTTCCATTTTTTAATGGGACTCTGAAATATCAGTATGGATGGATGGTGTGGTCTTTCAGTTCTTTTCATCTTCAATTTTTGTTTCATCCTTTATTTTTGGCATTGTAGTTTTTCTCATTAGAGACCCTAAGTAATTTCGCTTAAATCTTTGATTTTAGAAGTCTCATCCTAGCTCTCCCAGTTGATTTTGCTGATTTTCTCCATTTCTTGAAGCAGAATACAGAAGAATGTAGGAGTGAGACGCATTAGAGTCCTTGGTGCTCATGCCAGCTTCTACTCTGACACCTTTTAGCTTTCTTCGATATTTAAGTGATTTAATTTATGGACAGAATATGACATTGCTAATTTGAAGAAAAGTCAACCATAACAGTGCTCAAACATTTGCCAAATTCTGGAATAGAACAAAAGACTCTCATTGTTACTCTGTAATCTACCTATCTCCATGGAGATTATTTCCACCATTTAGGGTGGTTGGACTACATGAAATAGATGAAAGAAAGCCTTTAGGACCCTGAGGCTGGCTAATTTGCCCATATCTATAAAAAACATGTAGGTAGTTTCTACTCCCCATGAGGCCCCATATTAGTAATCTTGTGAACACGGACCAATATGAGGAGAGAGGAGATGGTTTCTAATCGATTGTGTTTTGTGGGGGTTCTGAATTTTGTGGATTTGCTTAGAACTTCCTTTTGAAGGTTTTCCAGCTATAACATGTCTATCTAGACTCCTTTTCATCTCATCTTAGATCGTCCTGAAATTAAGCGAATAGATGTTTGTTTCTTTTTCCCCAAAATCAAAGCACAGTGGTTCTATGATTATAGGAGCCATTTAAAAGTGTCTTTAGAAGGTGATAAATTAAAGAGCTATGATGAGAGAAAAGTTGGAAGAAGGAAGAAGCACAAAGAGTGATTTTGAGAGTGTCCTGCCTGCTAAGGACAAATTTGTCCTGGCAAGAACACATTTTAGAGACACAAATCCACTTTGGGAATACCTGGGATATATGTTATGAATGTATAGAGCCCTTCCACAGAATGACCTATAAAATCCTCTTTTTTTGTGTGCTTGACCAAAACACTCTTTGATTTTTGTATCTAAGATAGGGAGTGTCTAAGTGCTAAGTGTGTTTGAAGTTGGTTTCCAGGTCATTAATGTGATAGAACTGAGATCATCCAAATTTATTCTTCCAGCCTCTATGACATCTAGTGTCTTTGGGTAGCTCTGCACACACTCGTGTCCACCACAAAGAAAGGAGGGAAGAGTAGCAACAGAATTTTGAGTGCCTTGTCTGTGCCATGTCTGAGTCTTGCACTTCCACATATATTATCTCATTAATCCTGACATCAGCCCTTTGGGGAATATTTTATTATTTCCATTTTGCCAGTGAAGAAGGGGAAGTTCAATGAGATGAAATGCATTACTCATTGCCATGCCGCTAGTGATGGAGAAGCTGGCAGTCAAGAGGCACGCTCTCTCTGCTGTTCCACCACCGTGTGCCAGGGGCCAGGATTTTGCCTGCTGCTCAGTCATGCTTCTGGTCAAGTTGTGAGTTCTGACTCCTGTTTCTCAGTGCATCGCGTTCTGCTGGCTCTTCTCATGATCAAAATCATGCGATATTAGTGGCTATCAATGTCTTTTAACAAAGGCATATGCCTTAACTCTTAAGAGAATGAATGGCAGAAATGTAAATATTGCTATCCCTCTATGTATTGCCTGTAGACTCCCTGCAGGTGGGATTCTGTGAAAATAGTAAAATTGCAAAACTGTATTGTGTGGATAAATGAGTGAATCAATTAGCAGCAATGACAAAAAGGCAGTGTAAGTAGATTCACACTTGTGACATCTTTTTACTTTTCATGAATAAAATGTTAATTATACAAATGTAGATTTTGAGCCAAATAGCATGTGGTCATATCTAAGAAATTGAATATGAATGATGGTGTGTTCGAAGCTCCTTAAACTTCAAGCAGCTTATAAAGTCTTATAAAGTCAGCTTATAAAGTCATATTTTCCACTTGTGAAAAATTCTTTTGTGTCTGAGAGTGCATTTTGGTATTTGAATGGAGATCCTAGTGTAAGGCCTGACTGCCCTGCTTTATTGTTTGTGAACAAAGATAAAGTTGGGTGATAGCAAAATAAAATATTGATGAAAATACATAGAAAATGTGTTAAAGCAACATATTTTGAAATGTATGTAGAGCTCTTTGAAGCGAAATAATGGTTTTTAAGCAAATTCATGAAGATGTTTGCTCATCACTTCTGTTGTGATAAAATTGTGGTGACAATGGAGATTCCTAACCTCACCCAAGAGCATAGATTAACTATAGGGTTTATTAATTTTCCAATTTCAGAAAAATTTAATAACACTATAGGAAATATTTGCTACAAGGACTGAATTTTTTGTAAATCTCTTTAATATTGGCATGAACTAATAAAGATGCATGTGGCCACAACAAGATTTGCACAATGCTAAATATTTTTAGATTGATTTCAACAAGAGAAATTGGAGAACATGCCTTCAGAAGTCTCAGGAGAATTGTTTTAGTAGTTTTTAAAAAAAACACAGATTCATATGCACACACAAAACAACCTCAAATGTAATATCATTTTAACACTTAATCTGGTTATCTTTTAATCTTCATGAAATGTTAGACGTCGATTTCAAACTTAATACCTGAGGTGAAATGTGTGTGTGTTAATACAATGCAGACCTTAGAGTGTTTCCTCAGGACAACCAACTCTATTTTCAATGAAGACAATTAGTAGTAAAATATGATAGAAAAAAATGGATATGTGCCTAAATCTTTGAAAGTGTTAATACATGAAGTTACTAATCTGTCCATTTTGCCAGGACCTATTTTAGAAGAAACTATATTTTGATGACAGGTCATACACATTATCTTGTGTTTGCAGAACATGGAGAGAGAAATGGTACAGGACAGACAGCTAGATGGAGCCGGTTTTCCACACGTCACAAGCTTTTTCTTGTTTAGAAAAGCAAACTCTGATAGTTTAGTGCAGATTCTGTTCTGAAGAGAAAAATAACACTAGAGTGTTCTCTCTGGTGGACCAGTAATGACAGTAAATGACGAGCCCCATTAAAAAATCAAAACAGAATAAATTGTCACTTAATTGAACACCACAATTGCAAAGATTGCCGAGGGGCTTGCTTTCCCACAAGATGTATTTTGTTATAAGTATCCAAGATCACAACTGAACCCTAAATTTGCATCAACCCTAAATCTTCATTGTGTAATTGCTTTACTACTAGGTAACAAGATTAAGTTGGTGAGATATTTTAGCTGGAATATCTAGGGATATATACAGCACACTCAATTTCCTTTATTAAATGAATTTATTTCTGGTGGCTTTCTATTTCATTATAGAAGCTATAAATTTCTTTTTATGCATATTAATGGAGAAATACCTTTCTCTGAAGTAAGTTAGACTCCAAACTATTGCTTTTAGATTTAGAGAGCAAAGGCCTATCATTGTTTTGCTGAAGACCAAATAGTTGGTCAGTGTTCCTACTTCCCCTTCCTCTGGAAACGCTTCAGTTACATTAGGTCCTAGGGTCTAAGAATTTCTGTAGGTCTGATCACTTAGCACAAATGACAGCATTTCCATGAGTCTCTGCTGAGACCATACTGCATTGGACATCATTTGTGCTTATGAGAAGACAGTCTCAAAGCCACCTTTGAACTTTCAAAGGGAAACCCCCCCAAAGCACCTGCCCTTTCATAGAGGGGGAAAAAGTATTATCCTGGCCACTTATTCATGTAATATTAACATGTTTTTCAGGAATAGGGTGAGGATAGCAATACAGAACCAGGGCCACAAGAGTTCTCTGACCTCTTTTTTTTTTTTTTTT
>JAQZBX010011115.1:7362-43362 GCA_029593785.1 Cabassous unicinctus | reverse complement strand
CATCAAAACTGCTTCTCAAAAGACTGCTTCTCAAAACTGTTCTTGCCATGCCTTTATATTTGATTCCGCACCCCCCAAGGGGTGGGGCTCAACACCCTAATCATAACCTAATCATGCCCAGATTAACAGATCAGTTTACAAGCATGATCCAATTATATTTTTGGAATTCATAATTACATCAAATTGGCCAACCATTACAGGGCCCAAAATGCATAATTCACATTTCTTTTCCTCAGAAACCATCTCACTTCAACATTATTATAAAATTTCATCTTGAAAAGCATCACCCAGAAATAGGAAAAAAAAGTTGAAGACAAGAACAATATACATTTTGTTTCAACTGAAAATGAAATATGATTGTTTCACACTTTTTATTAGGGGAGAAGGAGGCCCAGCAGTTCACTCACACAGATCCTTAAGGCTTCTCTTTTTCTGATGCTGGATTATCAAATACTATTTCCTATGGGCATGATATGAATGATACTCTAATGCTCAAGGCCCATCCCCTTCTCAGGCCCTCACCCTTCAAATCAGGGAGGGTATTGGGACTCTGTGCTGGGCAGAATTCTAAGGTTGTTGTCGTGGTTTGCAATTATATGTACTCCAGAAAAGCATATTATTAAAGTTAACTAGATGACTAGGCTTATGAGTCTTTGCTCTTGAAATTGAAACTTAGCCTACAGTTATGGGGTGCCTAAGGGTTGCCTCCTGAAAGCCCCCTTGTTGCTCAAATGTGGCCTCTCTTCTAAGCTAAACTCAGCATATGAATGCATTACCTTCCCCCCAGCCTGGGACATGACTCCCGTGGATGAGCCTACCTGGCACCGAGGGATTACTACTGAGCACCAACTAGCAATGCAACTGGAAAAAAACTCAAATAAAAGGGGGAAAAGGTAAAGACAAATGAGTTTATATGGCTAAGAGACTTCAAAGTGAATCGGGAAGTCATCCCAGAGGTAATGCTTATGCACATCTCAGCAGGATCTCATAGACTTTCAAAGTGGATACCACCCCAAATAGTGGGGCTCCTGAGGGCTCTGGAGACACCCAGGCCCTATGGTCAGTGCAGATAGCTCCGGAGTTTGGTGCCTTGCAAGTGGGTTCTACTTTGGAGTTTGTGCTCCTGAGAGTGACAAAGTTGGACTCAATTATGTCTTCCCTGCACGTGGCTTACCTGTCCCTTATATTTAAACCTATACTTGGTGCTGGAGTTTGTAAGTGTACATCCAGAGACTCGAGTCTTTGGGCTGTCTATGTGCCAGTTGGGCCCAGAACCTCAGTGGAGCTGCAACACCTACTCTACAGCTCATTTGACTCACCCAGGACAACTGGCAGGGAGATAATGATGGACAAGGGCCATTCCAGGGAATGGAGAGAATCTGCTCCTGCAGGCAGGATAGTCCCATCCATCTTCCCCATGGGATATAAGCCCCCTTTCAATTGGAGGTAGAGTGGACATCACTGTTCCAGAATCCTCAGGATTGGGGGAAGAGCTATGGACTAGAGTGGACTTATTGGTATTCTACTATAGACATACTGTGATTCTAGAAATGGAAGAAATTACAACATTGATGTGGAGCCAATGGCCACTGGAGGCTCTGGGGACAGGGAGAGGGAAAAAACAGTTGTAATACGGAGGCTTTTTCGGGACTTGGAAATCATCCTGAGTGACATTGCAATGACAAATATAGGCCATTTTTTATCATCACATAATATGCAGAGCTGTGTGGGAAAGAGTGTAGACTACAATGTGAACTATGGTCCATGCTTAATGGCAAAGCCCCAGGTTGTGTTTATCAATTGCAATGAATGTGCCACACTAATGAAGGATGTTTATGTGGCAGGTTGTGGGAGGTGAGGGAAGTGGGGCATATGGGAATCTCTATATTTTTTGTGTAACATTTATGTAATCTAAGTAGCTTTTAAAAATTAAAAAAAAATTTTTTTTAAGTTAACTAATTCCTGTATGGGTGGACCCATTTTAACCAGGATTTTTTCATGAGGCTACTTCAGTTAAGGTATGGACCACCTCATTTAGAATGGGTCTTAATCCTTTTCCTGGAGTCCCTTATAAATGGGATGAATACACACCCAGAGAGAGAAAGACACTGAAGCAAGAAGCTGAAATCAATGAAACCCAGAAGAGAAGGGAGCGACCAGTAGATGCTGCCATGTGTCTTGCCATGTGACAGAGGAGCCCAGGATAGCCAGTTGCCATTCCTCAGGAAGAAATCATCACCTTGACGATGCCTTGATTTGGACATTTTCTTGGGCTAAAACTGTAAGCTAATCAATCCTCATTATTTAAGCCAACCCATTTTATGATATCTTCTTTCAGCAGCCTAACAAATTAAAACAGTGGTCCGCAAGATTCCCACCCCTTGGTGTATGCACCCTGGATAATCCCCTTCTCTTATGTGTGGTCATGACCTGTGCATATGATGGGATAGCACTCCCATGATGACATGATAAAGGTGATGGGAGAGTCACTCCCACGGTAAGTCACATTATATAAGGCTCTGAGCTGACTAGAGCGAGAGAGAGCGAAAGAGAGAAACTGCCTTGCTGGCTTTGAGGAAATAAGCTGCCATGTTGTGAGAGAACCTGAGGGCCAAGAACAACTCCTGGTCATCAAGTCAACTTGAATAAGGCTGGAAGAGTTCCCTGAGCTTTAGATGTGATGGTGGCCCCAGCTGCCACCGTGATATCAGCCCATTGGGGCCCACAGCAGAGGACTCAGTTAACCTGTGTCCCTACTCCTGACCCACAGAAATTTGGAGAGATGACATTTGAGTTGTTTTCAGTCATTAATTCAGTGGTGATTTGTTATGCAGCAATAGGAAACAAACCCAGTCTTTGTTAGGTGCCTCCTTTATTTGTAGTTCATGACCCTTTTTTTGACTTGGAAGAGGTTGAATCAGCCGTTGG
Source organism: Cabassous unicinctus (assembly GCA_029593785.1). Taxonomy (NCBI): domain Eukaryota; kingdom Metazoa; phylum Chordata; class Mammalia; order Cingulata; family Chlamyphoridae; genus Cabassous; species Cabassous unicinctus. The sequence goes on along the minus strand of JAQZBX010011115.1, from coordinate 40,434 downwards.
AATCCTGCAGTCTCCTCCCAGCTGCCATACATGCAAAGAGAAACTTTTTCCAGGACTCTGGCATGTAGAAGATGTGCATTTCTAGCTTCCAGCAATGGTGTCAGTCTTTCTTCTTTTCTTTCTTTTCAGATTTCCATTTTATGTTCTCCAAACTGAGGATCTGGGAGAGGGAGGCTATGACTGAACTTGTGCTGCCACAATTCTCAAAGGTCCTGAATTTGTTTTCTGAAGGTAATCGCATGAGTTTTTAAACTGGACAATGAGCTGCCACTCTAGAGCAGAGACTAGCTCCTTTTACAATGTATGTAAGCCTGTCTTCTTTGGGGAGTATTATACTTGGAGATAATAGTATGATGAACAAATAATTTATCATCCAAACCAAGATTCTTTTGGGAGTGAAATAGGAAAGTATAAATCAGGGCTGTCCTAGACAAATCAGAATGTATGGTCATCTTAGCCAATAATAACTTTTTAAGATCTAAGATCATGGGGTTTGAAACATTCTTTAAAAAATACTTGGTTTCAGTCTCATACTATTTCATCTTGCAGTTTTAACTAAAATATTATAACAGCAATGAAAAAATTAATATAAGATAGGTAATGCAGTGGAGAATTTCCAAAAGTATCTTCCAGGAACCCTAGTTGTACAGTTTGTTAAAAGATGTTACACACAGAACCACAAAACACAATATTCCATAGTCAATGAAGTTTGGGAAATGCCGGCTTAAACAAAAATTTTAAAAAGGCTTCAGGACTTCTCAGAGCCTTTGTTATGTTAACTTGTATCGAGAAATTTCCAGAAAGAGTTAGAGCACACAGCATTTCTCAAAATCACATATCCTCAAAATATGAGCTAAGAATAATCAGAAATAATTTCCCAGAAAGAAAAGAACTAACTTTAATTGTGCCCCAATTAATGTCTATATGAGGTCAGATTTAATGACATTTTAAAATAAAAAATGCCACAAGTTTCTCCTCCCTCTCTATTCTTTTACAGAAATTAATAAGTTTATTCAAAATAATGTAGATATGATGGAAAAATTTCAAACACCATCTCCTCACCTGGATTCATATGCTAGTCATGTGATATTTGTAGAGTTTGTGGTTTTTCCTGTGTGTAGCTTTTAATATTAGCCAAGCAACATTAAGCTAAGGTATAATTTAATCCATGTAATAACAGGTTATTGGGTAAAGGGAGATATAGATTGGAAACTGAGCTTTTGAAAATTGATACCAAGTATCATATCCTCTGTATTAAATATCATTCATAAATGAGTCATATATGAAATAGGCACTGTTTCTAATGAAACTGTCTTCTGGTTTCCCTCGGAAGCCATAGCGTCTTTTCCAACCACTCTACATAGATTAAGTCCCTTATCCCATTTTTTCTTTATTTCTTCCCCAGGATAATTTCCTTCATAATTCATTAATTTTGATTTATAAATTACTTGCTTAGCTATTTTGTCTTTAGTATCTATTTCTTTCACTAGTCTTTAAGCCTCATGATGGCAGGGAACAGTTATCTTTTGCTTTTACTGCAGAATCCTCATAATCCAACATACCTCCAGGCACAAAATTTTCAATAAATGCCTGTTGAGGATTCAAATTAATTATATAATTGATTAGAATAGCATCAAAAAATCATTGTAAATTTCTTTCTAATCTATTCTGAGACATCGAAGAACATGAATAAGATATTACTGTGGAATCGGTGGTGGAGTGGGTTTACTTCTCACCAATGGGCTACACGCCTGCTACAAACTATAACCAGAAACTCTAGATAAAATGACCTAAATGCATACATGCTTGCACATGTGTACACACACACACACACACACACCAGTATGCATAGCCTAGATTGAAACAAACAGAAGTAATCTCTAGGCTACTAAAATGAAATAAAGGGGAAGGAGAAATTGAAGGATTTGGTTCTAGCTTTAGCTGCTGTGGGTAAGAGGATACTGTTGCATCCCCACTGGCTAGAGACTTGACAGAGGCCTACAAGAAGCAGGACAATCCAAACTCCTTACTAATGCCATGAGCTCAAATAACTGCTAATTTACCCTCGCCAGAAAAACTTCTGTCATTTTCCCTGGGAAGCAGCAAAAATGTTTGCCATCTCACTGGAACTTTTTGGATGGGAAAAGTCTCCACCAATTAGTCTAAATCCCAAGACTTCATCATTTCTGAGCATGGGTCCAAATTTATAATAACTGCATGGTGCAGAAACTGAAAGCTGAGAACCTGACATGCATACAGTTCCAGGACTACTGAAACTCATAGACTCTCAACGAATGTGCAAGCAGAGCTGCTCTGCAGGATCACTACCACAGTGCTGGGGTCAGATGGGCAATCATGTCCTGATTGTGGAGGAACTTTGTTGAGAACAGACTCTAGAAAGATAAGAGAGGAAGCAGAACAGATAGGAGGCTATACCAGTTGATCTAGGAGAAATACGGTACAGTGGTGGCTTGGAGCAGGTGGTTATGGTGGAGGTGCTATGAAATGGTGGAATTCAGTATGAATTATAAAGTTTGATCAGATTTGATTTGATGATAGGATGCAGGATGTGAAAGAGAGGAATCAGTGATATAATGAACAAGTCACCAGGAAGCAATAACTATCCTGAAATTGATTGGGTCCAATAACAAAACCTACAACTATATGTGAAACAAAAATTGGGAGAACTACTAGGAGAAATTGTCAAACCTGCAATAACAGTGAGCGATTTTAACACACCTCTCTTAGGAATTGGTGGAATTAGAAAGAAAATTATTAAGGCTATTAAGATATGAAATTACAATAAATAAGCCCAACTTAACAGGCATATATTAAACTCTTTGTCTAACAAATATACAGAGCATTTTTTTCAAGGACTCGTGGAACATAAACAAAATTGACTTATATCATAAATGAAATCTCAATAGACCACAATTTCTGACCACAGCACAATAAATATTAAAGTCAGCAACAAAAAGATAGTTAAAACTTAGAGTGTACCCATATATTTGCTTTGTTTACTTGATCCCTAAAATAACAGATGCTAATTTAGTTGGGAGCTGAAGCTTTGCTGCAGACTTTAGGCAGCGTATTTTGACATCCCTTTCATTGTTATGCTTTCAAGAATCCCCATATAAAAATTGGTGCTAGTGCCAACTCCTTGGAAAAAGAAAAGAAAGCTCAAAACATCTTCAAGATATTCTCCAAGTGAAATAAATTCATGATATATTTTTAAATTCCAGATATGCTTTCTTGGTCTTTTTCTTTACTGATGTTTAACCTCTGTTGTCTCTGATTATAAAATTGCAAATGTATATATCATCACAACAGCCCTTTTGCCTGAGAAGCCTTCATGTAGTTCCTAACACAATTTAGCACTGTACCACTGGCAGTTCTGAGAATTTCAGGACAGAGTGGATGGTTTCTATCCAGGACTTGGGAACACAGAGAATTTGCCATTTGCTTTTGAAAAATGTGAGTTTCTTTTTTTTCTGATTTTATTTTGATGATAGGGACTTCATTCTTCAAAGTTCCACAAAATGACACAGAGGACACAAGAGTCTTCAGTGTGGGATGTCAGGTTCCTATAGAGGAGACAGTGGGCCCTATGCCCATTGAGCATTCTGCCTTCTGAAACCCCACAGGCATCACAGCTGAACTTTGTTATCTTCATTGTCCTTTTGGCCTCATTTTTTTAAAAAAGCTTCTAGATAAGTTGTTTATATCTTCACTATATCTGAAGAATTTTTCCCCTCTTTTCACTCTACTCAGTTTTTGTCTGGAACGGTCCACCAGAGACTAGTTAAGAATAGCCTTTTTAACAGCAAACAGGCATTCTTCTTGGAATGGGAAATAATAATTCTCATAGGTAATAACCTCTTGTCCAGGAACAAAAGATAAGAGCAGGGGGGATTTGAAAAGTCATCTTCTAAGAGATTTAAAAACTGACCTTGAGATTTCAAAACAGTCCTGATCACAATTATTTAGTAGGTCCAGGGAATATTGGGAAAAACATACTAAATTTACAGTAGCTTTTAACAATAATATAAGGATCTCTGCCGAGTAACTTCCAAATTATTAAAATTGTTTAAAACCCTCTTTGGAAAGTGATTCATTTATAGACACTACACACTGAGACATTTTTATTTAAGAAATCCATGACAAGAAGTCACAACTCCAGTTCAAATTTCCACCAATCATAGAAATGGCAATAGGTTGAACACTAAAGGACTCTGGGGTAATGCGTTTTTGTTGTTTTTCCTCATTTGTAAAACTACTTAAATGTTGTTTTCAATGGGGCTGAGTAGATGCTGTGGGTCCAAACCCAATATTCTCCCTGATTTGATTCTGGAAAGTTGTCTGAATTGCTATGGAAATGACAGACCTAGGTGATATATAATCCCTAAACTAATTGAAAAAATAAAAGGAGTTTAAAAAAACAAACAATTCCAGTGATTTTTAAAAAAGCCTTACCATTCAATTTGAGTACCTTTTTTCACCCACTGAATCAAGTAGGGACCAGAAAGATACAAATAGAATACTTAGACATGCTTAATAAAAGCTAATATAGGAAGCAGATGTAGTTCAAGTGGTTGAGCGCCTGCTTCCCATGTATGAGGCCCCCAAATCGATCCCTGGTACCTCCTAAAAACAAAACAAACAATCAAATGAAAAACACAATTCTCATTGGGGAGCAGAAGTAGCTCAGTGTTTGATCACCTGCTTCCTGTGTTCTATCCCTGGTACTTCCTTAAAAAAAAAAAAAAGAAGATAATATAATGGAGTATTTCTGGATGTTTGGGCAATTTAAGCAACTAATAAGGGATTGTGAGGCATCACCCAGGGTGTAACAGAGAGACATGCTCACCATCCCTAGATCAGAAGGGCGGTGAACAGAGTTATGAGGAACAAGAAAGGGCTGGAGCCATGGGGGAAGGAGTGCCCTATGGACCTGCTCACTATGAGCAGTGGTTCTCATGCAAAAGTTCCCGGATCAGCAGGGCACTTGTTAAAAACACAAATTCTTAGGCCTTACCTCACTTCTACCGAATTAGAATCTCTGGGGGTGGGATCCAGAAATCTGTGTATTGACAAGCCCTGCAGGTGATTCTGAGGCACGGTCAAGTTTGAGAACCACCATCTGAAAAAAGTATAGTCAGAGCCAGAACCATGGTGAAAGCTGGGAGGAGGAGAGTAATAAATACCCTAAATCTCTTTCTTTTCCAGATGTCCAGTCTTCTGCTAGTGTCTCTCATTGGCCAAACCTACTCAAAGTCATAGGCTTTCTCTAAGAGGTCAGCTTCACAGGGCACAGGGCAGGGCAGAAAAGATCAGAAAATGGAAGGGGAGAGGATCAGGTGTAAATAGAGACTGATCCTTCCATAGAAGCTTGACTTTTTAATTATATATTTTTTAAGTGTCAAGATTAATGCATTCATTTGTAGCCTAAGCCAGTCAGACTCTGAGTAGGTAAGTAAAATCATTTCAAGTATTCGAATATGCATTTGTGCATGTATAACTTGAGAGCCTAGTATATTATCTACACCATAAGTTTTATTTATCATCACTTCATTTGAGTTAATATTTGCAAAAGTACTTTAAGGGTTCTCATTTTAAAGATGAAGAAATTAAGACTTAGAGAGTTTAAATAATTTCCTGATGTCCCTTAGCTAGTAAGTGGCAGAGTTGAGATTCAAATCCAAACCATACTTTTATTATTTCAAAATCCATGTGCTTTCCATGATAAAATAATGCTACTTATACAAAAATGGCCAAGGTACATTATGTTTGATCTGGAGATGGTATTGCACTCATAGGCTGGATTGGCTTTCTTCCATATAAAGGGTGACTCATGATTTTCCCAGCAGAATCCCAGTTTTTCTATGTTGTCCTGGGATAGATAAAAGGGTCCAGGTTTTGATAATGAGCTCTGGTCTGGCTGCTTTTTCCACTCCACTGTGGAATCCCAGCTGAATAGAGAGAAACCAGTTGGATCCCTAGGAACCAAGTTGTTCCGCATTGCACTTGTCAATTCTGGTAAAAAACACAAACTAGATTCTAATCGCAAAGGCATTGATTTCCTGGAAAATGTTTTAGGGGTAGGAATTCTGTGAGTTCCAGACGAGAGGCCACATGCAAGTAAGGCTTTAGAAATTTAAGGTGGCATCCCCCTAAAAAATTTTTAAAAATTAAAAACCCTCTTGTCATCATTACTTAAGACAGAACATTCATTACCATCCCCTGGTGCAGACAGTCCGTGTGGATGGTATATAGCATATATAATTAAAAGTCCCTCCACTCGGCAGTTCTCTGTGATTAATGCTGTACGTAGGCATTTCAATTCCTGTACTAATAGAACCTGACTAGCCCTGAAATGCTCGTGTTGTTCAGGTACCTCAGGAGTAATAAAAGGTTGCTCTTGGCTTACTGCACAATTCCTTGAGTCATTAATTATAGCTGCCCAAAGTGGAAAGTTTATAATTAAACATATAATTTACTCTTCTACTTTTGGATGGAGTAAATTAAGGCAATTAGATTTCTTTTGATTAAGCATATGGAGCCATTTACAAAGTGCACAGGTGTGTACAAGCAGAAGGTGGGCTACAAAAACATCTATGTTTCAAGTGTGTTTTGTCACTTTGTTGTCACTCCCCAGCTTAAGTAATTATGTTAATCCATTTGAAGTGGGTTTCTTTAGGTTGTTTTTTTTTTTCCTCTGCTGCTGCTTTGTTTATTCCTTTGCATCCTCGGATGCTTAAATAGCAGCAAGTAATGATCAGATGTAAGTACCAGCTAATCACAAAGCTAATTTTGGCAGGGAATATCCACACAGTATCATTTTGGTGAGTACCTTCTGTGCCATTCAATCCCTGCATAAGTCCTGTAAAGCATTTGACAGCTGAGAAAATACAATTGGGAAACAATTAAATATTTTTCTCAGTTTTATTGCATCAATATTCTATTTCAATGTTTGCAATCGTTCAAGAAAATTACATCTCTCTTCCCCACTGTTTGTGTTATTGTTTTGTTCCTATTAGCTTGTGTGAGCCTTACTAAGGACAGACACAGCTCAAGAGAGAAAGACCGGAAGAGTCTGAGAGATTTATCATATGCCCAGTTTCCTGGGGACAGGGCAGCACACCATGCAGGGCCACATGGAGAAAATCACCAGGGTCGGTCACAAGACAGAAAGAGCCAGTGGGACTGAGAGAATGTCTTTACTGTGGTTGCTGTGGGAAGTGGATAAGGGTGGGGCAGGGATTGGCTGGCTATATATGAAAGTGGTTCTCTTACAACTGGGGCCTGAATCATCTGGAGATAAATGACTTAGAGGTGGGGTGTGGCCACCTGGGGACACTTATAGATGTTAAAGGACCAAGTTACAGAAGCTAGAAAATGTGACTAATACAAATGGCCCTAGGATGCTTTAACATCATCATCTTTGGTTCGAGTATTTGGGAAATCTTTGAATGTGATTATAGAAGACATTTGCATGGAGATCTATATGGTGGAGGACATGTCCAAAGGATGGGGAAGGAAGTGACCTAGAATATGGGTGGAATGCAAATAAAATATCACAGAAACTGTGATTGTGAGTAGCAATCTCTGAAAATCTGTTCTAGGCCAATTTGTCTATAAATGGGGATAATGAAGAAAATAAATCAGAAGCTTAAAGTTCTAGTGGTATTTGTTGAACAATTCAGTGATTGTATGGAAAGTAGGAATATCTTTCTTTATGTATTGTGGGATTGTAGAGGCCTGCAACTTTAGGGAATGACCCAAGAGTTTGCAAGTAGATAGGGTCAGGACATCAATGCTAACATAACTGCCTGAAGTTTGGCCAACTGTGGTGAACTTTGGGTCCCATCCATTATTAAAGATATCTGGATAAGTGATGGAAAACAGCAACATTCCACTTTGATAGTGGCTGTGCCATTTGTATAGCATAGGAACTCCCATTGCTGTTCATTAAGTTAATCCCAAGGCTCCCCAAGTAGCCACGTGGTCTGGGAGAAGGATGTCCTCTTCTAGCACGATGACATCTGGCAAAGGACTGAGGGCAGGTAAGCCCACCCACTCCTGCAGGCATAAGATGCCAGAGGGCACAGGTTTGGCTCTATTTTGTATAGGAAGACCTTGGTAGCTATGCCAAGCTTGTGAGGTGCTACTTTCATGGCCCAAGGCACAACGGGTAGCTGGAAACAGAAGGTCACAGGTTCAGGGTCTGTGAGAGCCTCCATTTCCAGCAGAAACCAGAATGTGGTAACAATTTTTACTCGACTGTTATAGAGAACAAGGCCGAAGAGAGCAAATTCTTGCGTCAGAAGCCCATTGGCAACTTATAGCCACCTTGGATGGTTCAGAGATTCCAGGAAGCATGAAATGAGGTTGTCATAATTATGGAGTCTTGGAGAGCACAAGCAGAGTGCTTGTTATATTGTAATTTGGACAGATTTTGTGGTAGGTGGCACCTTTCAGGGTGGACCATAGCAAGTAACAGCATCAATGAGGCTAAGTACAATTGTTATTGAAGAAGACGTTGCCTCCAGAACTCAAAAAAGACAAGAGATGCTGTGACTACAAGAGTTTCTCTTGCTGTTCCTTGATGCTATCATGGATGGAGAAACTCTCAGTTAATCAAATAATTTTTGTGAATTTAACCAAGGTAGCAAGGCCTTGCTTCATGTATGGGGCTTTGGCCCATGCCCTCTTTGTGAGCTCTTTTGTAAGTATATGTAGGTCCCTAATGAGTGTCGAATGATCCTCCTCAAAGGAGAGAGCTGTCAAATCGTGTCATGCCTGTGTTCCTGGAGACAGGTGGACATAGTTAAGATCTTGTCTGTAAAGACTACGTGGCAGGGCAGCACTGCTGAGGTGCCACAGGTACCCTGGTAGAGGGATAGTGTCCCTTCAGAGGCAAAGGCAAACTGGAGCTGAGAGGCTGTTGAAATAAGCACTGAACAGAAGTTATGAGCCAGATTTATAATAGTGAAATATTTACCAGTCGCTGATCAGACGGAATCAGCAATTCCGATAACATTGGGTATGAGGTAAGGGGTCTTAACGGACGAGATCAGAGCCCTAAGGTTGTGGAAATCCAATGAGAAGTGCCATTCATTTTTCCCGGGGTTAACAGGCCAAATTGTGTCCCCCCTCTCTTAATTAGGTTTCAGATGATAAGTTTTCATTTAAGGGCCTGTTTTAATTTATTTGGGGAAATATTGACTATTTTATCTGGGGAGTGGGGTGGTTCATGGGGTCTCCTTTTATCAAGCCAATTTGTGTCAAAGACTAATTATTCATTGGGTCGGAGTGTACATACCCACTATGGGGTATTTTAAGGCAATGGGTGTGAGGACTTTGGGAAATTTAGACAACAAAATTAGCAGTTCTAATGGTTAAGGTGAGGCATACCTACTTGTCATCTATTTTACATTTAGCTTCTCCCTTAAGGGGAGTGATATGTTTACATTAGTGGGATCTCCAGGTACAACTGTAATTTGAATTCCAGTATTAAATCCATGAAGGGCTGTCAACTGGTGCATTTTAGCAGATGTTATGTTAATGTTATGTTAGAATTTACATTGCAGAGGAACAGAAATCATTTCGTGCCCTTTAATCTTTTTGTTTTATAAATTATTTTAATAAATTTTGGATTTCCAAATGAGTTACATTGTGCACCTTTGTTTTGTTTTGTTTTTTATTATTTTAATTTATTTTTATTTTTAAAGTTACTTAGATTATACAAATGTCACTAAAAAATATAGGGGATTCCTATATGCCCCGCTCCCCACATCTCCCACATTTTCCCACATTAACAACATCCTTCATTAGCGATGTACCTTCATTGCAATTCGTGAACACATTTTGGAGCATTGCCACTAAGTGTGGATTAAAGTTTACGTTGTAGTTTATACTCTCTTCCACACAATTCTGCAGGTTATGACAAGATTTATAATGGCCTGTATCTGTCATTGCAGTGTCGTTCAGGACAATTCCCAAGTCCCAAAAATGCCCCTGTATTACATCTGTTTTTGACTCTCCCTGCCCTCAGAACCTCCAGTGGCCACTGCCTCCACATCAATGATATAATTTCTTCCATTGCTAGAATTACAATAAGTCTATAGGTGCACCTTTGTTTTAATTTAAATATTGTTGTTTTTTTCTTTGTTTCCTCTCCCTGTATCATTTTTCATTTGTTTTTTTAATGAAACATTGTAAGGGGAGGGAGGAGGTCCTTATTACTTTTTATATTTATAAATGTCTTCCCCTAGAGGGCCTTAAATTAGTGTAGTCAAAGTTAAAGACCTTTTTCATGGCAATGGTTGTAGTTTAAGGACCCCAGACTTAAGTCAGGTTTGAATTAAATCTCCCGTTTTTATGATTAATTTAAAAGCCAGAAGTACAAATTCTAAAATCAGTCAGGGATAGATTCATCTGGGAAGGAGAGAGGGGAGGGGTCCTTGCAGCTTGCATGCACCCTCAGTGCTCTCCTGCTGCAGGGATGTCACCCCCTTTTTCCCCTCTGCTTTGGATTTCTACCCCCTAGTCATGGTCTTCCAGATGAGTTATTGTCCATCACTCATAGTATGGACTTTTTGAGTGGATATGGGGAAAGGTGGGGAAATTCCTGGTAGCTGTTCTCCCATATTTCACTCCCAAAGCTTGGAAGGTCCTTTTGAGTTGTTGTGAATTTCAACTGGACTGTATAGTAATTGAGCCATTAATTACCCCAAGGTCTCTCAATTTCCAACAGAGGGACCTCTGAAGGTCCCCAGGCATAGGTATGGGTGTCTGGAGCTTGGTCCCTCAGTTAGATCTCTGTCCATTTGTGGATTGTTGGTAAGCAAGGACTTGGGTGGTGTCTGGATGGATGTCACCTTCATGATAGGCTACCAAATCACCTCCATCCATGGTTTCTTGTAGTGTAGGGGCACTCCAAAATGGGGTGGGAGGAGGGATTCTTGTAAATATAATTTTGGGGGCTCAGAATTCAAATGGTCTGGCTTTGGGATGGTCTTGGGATCACTAGGGTCAGGATGTTTAGCAAAGGAATCCTGCTAGTTTTAGGCGTCTGCTTTCACAATTATAAACACCATCGTGGGGTGAGCCTTTTCCCAGGCCATGAAGATCCAGCGTGATGGAGGAAGTGATTCAGTAAACTTAGGTATAACAGACTGGGCACCCTCTTCTGCTTTTCCTATTTCATCTCTATCTCAGATTCTCCCCTTTCCATAAGGGAATAGCCAGTTCGTATAGAGTCTACTGATTTTATGAAAAAATTGAGCATGTAAAGTTTGTAACTCCCTCAGGAGATTATAGATTTTTGATTACTGGTTACTCCTGCTGTCTGGTGCATTTCTTGTGCTGACACCTATACTTCTGATCCCATTTTGAAGACCCATAGAAGCCAGTCTGCTCCTTTTCAACCCGATTGGAGGATGGAGTGCAATAGATGCAAGGGAAGCAAAAGCACAGGAGCTCCTGGCCTCAAAAACACTGCATTTTCAAAGGAGCCACCCAATTCCCAGGAGAGGAGATGCTCCACACTGGCTGCTCGCTGATGGGGTCCAGTTGGCTGAACAGGCCATCCCTCCTGGACAAGTATAAAGAGGGAGCCCCACTCCGCTTCCTTTCATGGACTTAGCAGTCAGTATTGGGCCTCACTCCTGGATGCCAAGGTGCCAATGACAAGGTGAAGCTGCTGCCTGGCGTTTAGGCAGTGGGTGCTCAGGAAGGATTCTGTTTTTGAGCTCCACAGTTTAGAATGGGAAGAAATGGTACCACCGAAAAAACAGCCCTCAGCCGCAGTGGAGAGAGGGCAAGCCGGCCAGCAAGCAGCCAAGCCCTTCCAGGCCACTTCTGCCATCTGGCATCTTCTGTTAGTAAGCTAATAGCAATCTAGTAGCATCTCTCTCCTGTCTGATGCCAAAATCACCCTGCTCATTGCACCAATTGTTTTGTGCAAATTACTTTGTATGAGGTATGGTACGACCAGATGCAAATCAAGAAAGAGACCAGAAGAGTTTGAAAGATTTATCATACTCAGAGCTCCCTGGGAAGAGGGCAGCATGCCACACAGGGCCACACAAGGAAAATACCATGGTCTGTCACAAGGCAAAAAGAGAGCAGTTGGGACTGAGAAATTATCTTTATGATGGTTTCAGTGGAAAGCCTGCATGGAGCAGGGCAGGCCAGTGTGGTATTATAGGCTGACTATATTTGAAAGTTTCCCCCATTCCTTGTTCCCTCCCTCCCAATCTCTCACCCCCTCACCTTCACTCAGAATTAGAGTCAGAATTTTCTAGAAGTAACAGCTGTATAGAAGGGGCTTGTCCACCCAGGAATACCTAGAGATATTAAAGCATAAGTTCACAGAAGCTAGAAGATGTGGTTAATACAGTTATATTATGTATGTTATAGCTCAGACTCAAAGTAGTTCTTTTTTCCTTCAGAGTTCATCTTTCTGGGAAGAGATTTTGTCATTTTCAACTAGGGAAATGTTTTTCAAATTGAAGACAGTTATCCCCTGGGTGTCAACATTATCACAAAGGGTCTCTACAAATCCATCAGTATTCCAACTATGCTTTGAGAATTGGTAACTATGCCTCTTACATGAATATGCTATTATCTTTTAAATGTATGCAGATGCTGTTTTAAATATTAAAATATCCATTCCTTAAAAAACTATTGAATTTATTATGACTTTTTGTCCTCATGTAGTCTCTAAATCAATAGCTAAGAATTGTATAGTTGCTCTGTATTTTAAGGGTTTTTTGTATTTTTTTAATATTTCAATTGTTGATTGAATGAAAGAGACACCTCACTTCTTTGTGAAGCTCACTTTTCTGTCTTCAACTGGCTCAACCAGTTAAAGCCAGTGCCTGTGAGCACTACATGAAAGGATAACGGGGGGTGGCAGACAGATTCTAAGGTGGCCTCTGATCTCTGCCTCTTGGAAATCACATTCTTGTGCGATATGCACCAACAAGTGTGGGCAAGGCCTGTGACCTGCTTTTATCCAAAAGAATATGGCAAAGCTGATGGGTTGTCACTTCTCTCTTATGAGTAGATTCTCTCCTTGGTTGGCACTGATGAAGCAAGTGGCCATGTCAAAAGGCCCATATGGCACAAAACTAAGGGTGACCTCTAGGACTGAGGACAGCCTCTGGCAGAGAGCCAGCAAGAAACTGAAACCCTCAGTCTTACAACCACAATGAACTGAATTCTTTCAGAGCCACATAGGTTTGGAAATAGGCCCTTCCTCACTCGAGCCTTGAGAGGACGCCCCAGCACTGGCTGAAAGCATGATGGCAGCCTTGTGAGACCCCAAGCAGAGAACCAAGCTAAATGGTGTCCAGACTCCTGACCCACAGAAACTGTGGTATAGCAGATGTGTGCTGTTTTAAGCCACCGATTGTGGTCATGTGGTTACACAGACATAGAAAACTAACATACTAGGGAAGGGTGAGTCAACAGAAGGAAACAATCAATGTTGGAGAAGCAGCATTCTCCCTACCACCCAACCCAACCTAATTGGAGAAAAGGAGATTATATGCTTTAGTTCAGAGCAGTAAACACCAGTAAGGGTAAATTCCTCCTAAAACCTTCTGGAGTTCACAATCTGGACCCTCATCTCATTTCAATCCAAGACTTAATGATGATTGTCCAAGGGTACCTGTGGTTGAGGTACCTGAGCAATTTATAGGAATTCACTTTTCAGTAGAATCTTGCTCTTCTGGGATATCATCAAATAACCCCAGTCTCAAAGGGCAAGATACACATTTGAGTGGTTCCTAATAAGTCCCCACTTCTTTCTAGAGCTCAGCAGTACTGTTCCATGTAGGACTGCTCTCGGGGAAGAATGGCTGTTCTAGAAGATTAAAAGTCTTCAGTGGTATATGGCCTAATCATTTCCTTAGTTGGAAATCTCCTTTAGGGATGCACTAAAGAAGGAAAACTTCTTTGAAGAATCAAAAGGGTGATACTGTTAAACCAAGAAAGTATACTAACCCCCATTGTATAGACAACATTTACAAAAGAAATCTTAGAATGAATACAAACTCACTACCAGGATATGTTTTGGTATTAACAAAAAATAATTGCTGATTTCTGGTTTCAGCTCCCACATGTAATGAGCTTGGATACCATTACTCCCATGCTTACAACAAGAAAAGAGCTGAAAAAAAGTAATGCTCAATTACTTTTCTTGGCCCCATTAAAGAACTGAGGTTGCAAGGCAAATCACTACCCTTAAATCTGTAGAGACAAGACAATTGAATACAGAGAATCACAGCCAAGATTTGAAGCAGATGCCACTGGGACCATAAACTTATAGAAACATTTAAATGGTAAAGCTAGAGACTAAACTTATAGGAACATTTAAATGGTAAGGCTGGAACTAGGTAGAGAGTGAGAAACTCCTGAGGGCCAAAATTTTGTGGGTTTTACCTCTAGGAACTGAATACTACCAGGTTGCTAGTATAAAAATATAAGAAAGATTCTCTTGATGCTATAGCAGGGATAGGGACAAGCAACCATTGAGAAATACTATGCCCAGAGGGTTCTCTATAACAAAGGCCTACTCTTCAGGGAAAAGGAATTTACCAGAGACTTATCCCATTTAGGGACAAGGACATTAACCCAACTCCAAACCCTTCTAGCTTTCCTGTCTTTCCTAAAAGGGGAAGGCAGAATAAGAATCACTTGTGAATTTCACAGCCCAGAGACACAGGACAACTAAAAGGCTAAGATTTAATAATAGGATTATAGAATTCTCCCCCCTACTTTACTGCCATACCAACAGGTGCCAGGATAACAACAGTGGATTACAATAAAAGAAGTGCAAGACTCAAACTCTATTTAAGGAGGAGTTCTTAGGGAAACCCAAAGACAACAGAGGAGATGAAAACAAGAACAATAGAGGATTTTGAAGCCTCTAATACCCACCACTATAGCAAACATTAAACACAGTCTAACTCCTAGGCAGATTAACATAAAACCTCCCACTAATGGCCTATACCTCAGTTCCTATTATCTGATACTTCATGTGAACTTTCCAACAAAATTCAAAGACATACTGAAAGGTAAGAAAAAAGCAAAGACAAAGCAGGCATCATGACCAGACTCAGCTATAGGACAAATTTTGGAATTATCAGACAAGGACTTTAAAATAATTATGGTTAATATGTTAAAGGTATCAATTGTTCTGATAAAAAAAATAGCCAACTTACAAGAAGAGATTCATAACGTAAGCAGAGATGGAAAGTCTAAGAAAAAATCAAAACGAATACTAGAACTCAAAAATATTGCTACAGAAATAAAGACTGCCTTTGATGGGTTCATCAGTAGACTGGACATGGCCAAAGAGAGAATCAGTAAGCTTCAAGATATGTCCATGAAAACTTCCAAAACTAAAATGCAAAGAAAAAAAATGAGAAAAGCAAAACAGAAAATTCCAAGTACAATTCTACAAAGTGTAGCATGTATGTAATTAGAATACCAAAAGGAGGAAAAAAGAGAGCATGGAGAAGATAAAATATTTGAAGCAATAATGACAAAGGATATAACTAGATGAATGACAGACACCAAACCACAAATCCAGAATGCTAGAGAATACCAAACAGGATAAGTAGGCATCTCATCTTCATATTACAATAAACCAAAGGAAAAGGGAAAATCTAGAAAGAAGCCAGAGGAATAAAAGATCTTGCTTACAGAGGAACAATGAAAATAATTACACTGGACATCCTGTCACAGCCGAAGCAAGCACCAAGAGAATGGAGTGAACTATTTAAAATGTTGAAAGACTAAAACCACCAACCTAGAATTCTATATCCAGTGAAGATATCCCCCCAAAATGAAGGTGAAATAAATGCAAAGAGAAACTGAAGGAAATCATTGCCAGTAGACCTGCCTGCAAAACATTTTTAAAAATGTTCTTCACAAAGAAGAAAAGTGATACAGGTCAGAAACTCAAATCTACATAAAGAAAGCAACTGCCTCAGGGAAGAAATAAATGAAGGTAAAATAAAATCTTTTATTTTTCTTATTCTAATTGCTCTAAACGATAAATGGTTATTTAAATTAATAATAGACACAATGTATTGGGGTATTATAGCATATACATAAGTGCAATTAATAGCAGCAATATCCTAAGTGGTAGGAGGGAGGAATTAGGCATACTCTATTATAAAACACCTGTACCACACATGAAGGGATATAGTGTTATTTCAACATGAACTTAAATTACATAAAATATATATTACTAACTCTAAGGCAACCACTAAATTTTTTTTAAAGTGTAATTGATATGCTAAGAGAAGAGATAAAATGGAATTATATAAAAGGCTGAATTAAAACCGCAAAAGGCAGAAAAACGGGGAGTGAGAAGTAACCAAAAAGTGCAACAAATAGAAAACAGTTACATACATGGTAGATATTAATCCAACTATATCATTAATCACTTTAAAGTTTCTAACTACACCAATCAAAAGACAGAGACCACCAGAGTGGATAAAAATAAGACCCAACTATATGTTGCCCACAAGAAACTCACTTTAAATAGAAAGACGGATATTTTACAATGAAGAAAGATATATCATGCTAACACTAATCAAAATAAAGCTGGTGTAGCTATATTAATTTCAGACAAAGGTGACTTCAGAATAAGGAAATTATCAGGTATAAAGAGGGGCATTAAATAATGGTAAAGGAGGCAATTCTCCAAGAATATAAAACAACCCTTAATGTGTATGCACCTAACAAAAGAATGTCAAAATACATGAGGCTAAAGCTAAGAGAACTGCCAGGAGAAACAGATGAATGTTGGAGATTTCAACACCCCTGTATCAGTAATTGACAGATCCAGCATGCAGAAAATCAGTAAGGATATAGTTGAACTGAACAATACCATCAATCAACTGGATCTAATTGACATTTATGGAATACTTCATCCAACAACAGCAGATTATACATCTTTCTAAAGCTCACATGGAACATTCACCAAGATAGACCACATTCTGGGTCATAAAAAATCATTAACAAAATTAATAGAATAGAAATCATGCAAGATATGTGTCAGATTACAATGAAATTAAATTAAAAACCAGTAACAGAAAGATAGCTAGAAAAAATATATATATATATTTAGAAATTAAACAAAATGCTGCCAAATAACACATGGGTCAAAGATGTCTCAAGAGAAATTAAAAATATTTTCAACTAAATTAAAATGAAGTACAATTTATCAAAATGTGTGGGTTGCCACAAAACAGTGGTTAGAGAGAAATGTATAGAACTGAATGCATCTATTAGAAAAGAAGAAAATTCCAATATCGATTATCTAAGCTACCACCTGAGGAAACTAAAAAAATAAAAGCAAGTTAAGCCTAAAGCAAGCAGAAAAAAAGAAATAAAAATTAGAGCAGAAATCAATTAAATTGAAAACTGGAAAATAATTGAAAAAAAATCAAAGAAACAAAAGTGGTTCTTTGAAAACATCAATAAAATTGATAAATTTCTAGCTAGGCTAACCATGAAAAAAGAGAAGGGACACAAATTACTAATTTCAAAAATGCAAGAAGGGTAATCACCACTAATCCCATGGACATTAAAAAGGTAATAAAGGAGTAGAATAACTCTATGTCCCCAAATTTTATAACTTAGATTAAATGGACAGATTCCTTGAAAGACACAAACTACCAAAACTCGCATAAGTAGAAATACATAAAATGAATAGATCTATATCTATTAAAGATATTAAATCAACAGTTAATAACTTTCCAAAACAGACAGCACCAGCCCCAGAAGGCTTCAATGGTGAATTCTACCAAACATTTAAATAAGAAATGATATAAATTTTCTATAATCTCTTCCCAAATGTAGAGGCAGAGGGAATAAAATGCCTAACTCATTCTATGAGACCAGAATTATCCTAATTCCAAAACTAGATAAAGGCATTATTATGAAGGAAAATTACAGACCAATATCCTCATGACTATGCAAAAATAACAAAATATTAGCAAATAAAATCTAACAATGTATTAAAATAATTGTGTACCATACAAAAGTGGAATTTCTTCCAGGTATGCAGGGCCATTTCAACATACAAAAAAATCAATCAATTAATCCATCACATCAAGAGACTAAAGAAGAAAAATCATATGATTGTCGCATTAGAAGCAGAAAAACTCTCATCAAACGAGGAATATACATGAACTTCCTCAACTTGATAAAGAAAATTTACAAAATCCTAGAGCTAACATCATAATGGTGAGAATTAAGTACTCTCCTCTTATGAAGAGGAAAAAGCAAGGGTCTCCCTTCCCACAACTCCTATCTAACATCATACTGGAAGTGCTGGATAGTGCAATAAGATAAGAAAGGAAAATAGAAAATATATAGATTGGGAAGAAAGAAATAAAACTGTCTTTGTTCATAGATGCTATAGTTGCCTATGTAGAAAATCCTAAAAAAATCAGTTAAAATTTTAAAAACAAATACCTACACCTAATAAGTATAGCTAAGACACAGGATCCAATGTTTGCTATGGACTAAATCATGTGCCCCAAAAAGACATTTTCAAGTCCTAATCCCTGGTCTTGTGGATGTTAATCCATTGTAAATAGGATCTTGTACATCTAGTGCAGGTGAGGTGCCACACTAATGAAGGATGTTTATGTGGGAGGTTGTGGGAGGAGTGGGAGGTGGGGCATATGGGAATCCCTACAATTTTTGTGTAACATTTATGTAATGTAAGCATCTTTTAAAAAATAAAAAATAAACTTATAAAAAAATTTTTAGAAATAAACTTAAAAAAAAAAAAAGATATTATTAGTTAAGTGGAGGCCAAATAGAATCAAGGTGGACCTTAATCCAATATGAATGGAGTTCTTATAAACAGATTAAATTTAGACACAGTTGTAGGAGACAAATAGGAAGAGAGATGGCCATGTGACGGAAGCAGAAATTGAGTTATGAATTACCTTCAAGCTATCACCAAAATGCTACACACTTCAGAACAAGCATGGCCCTGTTATACTTTGATTTGGAGATCTAGCCTCCAAAACTGTGAAAGAATATATTCCTGATTTTTAAGTCCACCAGTCTGTGGTATTTGTCATAGCAGCCCTGACAAACAAAGGCAAAATTAATGTAAAAAGTCAATGCTATATATTCAATCCTATATACCAATAATGAACAATCAGAATTAGAAACTAAAAATCAATGCTATTTATGAAAGTACCAATAAATGAGATACATAAGTATATCTAAGAAAATATGTACAGTATCTATACATGGAGAACAACACAATTGATGAAAGACATTAAAGAAAATATAAATAAAAGGAGAGATAGTCCATGATCATGGATTGGGAGACACAATATTGTTAAGATGTCTGTTCTTCCCAACTTGATCCATAGTTTCAACTCAATGTCAATCAAAATCCCTGCAAGCTATTTTGTAGATATTGAGAAACTGATTCAAAAGAGTTTATGGGACAACGAAACTATATTAGCCAAGACAAAACTGAAGAAAAACAGTCATTTAGGAGGCGGGGGAAGTACAAGAATGGAATGCAGAATGTGGGGGAAAAAAATCTAACTAGATGACAGATGCATGAAACACCCTTACTGAAGGGGGTGGGGGGAAATGTGGTGACCTAGGTAACTTTAGAAATGAGTAGAGTCTGTAAAACTAAAAGCAAAAAAAACTATACAAAAGCAATATGCTCCAGTTGATAATGTGTTTTCCCAAAAGGACGTGGCTTTAACAATTCTCATACTGCTATACATGTATATAACAATTCTAATATTGCCATACATGTATACTGGAATTGAACAATTAGGTAAATAGATAGCAACAGTGGGAGCCAATTTTCTCACTGTTGGAGTAAGATTTTATAGATAAGTAAGGAGAGGAGGCTATAGTGATACATTTGCTAATGGAGTCATCAATATGAACTCATGTTTAGCTTCATAGAGATACAGATGGTTACATATAGAAATATTTATAAATATATGTTTATGTATGGGTTAGTATACACATATATTTCCTTGCTCTGTCAGCTGAGAAGGCCTAGAAGTAATCATATCCCAGTAGCAATGAGAACACCTAGCACCCAGATCTTGGTTTCTAATAACATTCTCCAACAAAAGGAGCTAAGACTCCATGGAGAAATGACTGGAGCAGGAAATATACTCCCAATGGCTAAAGCTGGAACAAATTGAGCAACATAGTAAAGTAATATTGGATTATAATCCAAAGTATAAATTAAACATCCATGAGCAATACTAATATAAATAAATGAATAAATGTCAGAAGAATAGACACATCTCCCATGGAGAAGAATTCCAAGTTGTTTATGTAGATAACTCACCCTCAAGGAGGCAGGGCACAATGCTCTGCTACTAATCATGGGCTGCACGTAGTGACTTCTTTTCAAAGAGTACAGTATGGAAAAGAGGGGGAAAAGAGTAATTTTACAACGGGGAAATTGGACACTACCTTAGCTTGTAGATCAAGATCAACATCAACAGTGATGTTATGTTGATAGCACATACCCTTGAGGCAATGCAATAAAATGCCACTTTACCCCTATGGTCTTCCTCTATTATTAGAAAAAAACATCAGACAAATCCTAACAGAGGAAAGTTCTACAAAATACCTGACCAACATTCCTCAAAACACTCAAGGTCATCAAGGGCAGGGAAAGTCTGAGAAACCATCACAGTCAAGAGATGCCTAAAGAGACATGAAAACATAATGTTATGTGATATCGTGGATGTATTCCTATTCAGAAAAAAAGGAAATAAGGTAAAAACTAAGGAAATATAAATAAAATGTGGGTTTCAGTTAATTGTAATGTAGTAATATTGGGTTATTAACTGTAACACAAATACCATAAATGTAAGATGTTAAAAGGGAAAATTGGGTACAAGGGTATCTGGTAACTGTCTACTATCTTTGCAATTATTATGTAAATCTAAAACTATTCTAAAAATAAAATCTATTTAAAATAATTTTTAAGCATATATGTTCTATTTTAGCAGAAGTAGCAACTTCATTTAACTCCAGCATTTTTGGCAGTTCCTGAAAGTGGATATATATCATAGTACAGGTTTGTCTGAAAATGAAGGAATGTCCAAAACTTTCTGGAATGTCCCATATTTGAAGTGGAAACAAATATCTGATCTGTTTCCTCTTCATTCCAGTTTTTTTTTTTTTTTAAGGGTTTTCCCCCATCTGAGATGGCTCCCTTGTCTGTTTTGCTCATTGTTTTTGCTTGTTATCTGCTTGTTGGGTTTTTTTGCTCATTGTCTGCTTGTTGTCTTGTTCATTGTTTTTGCTCATTGTCTGCTCGTTTTTGTTCCATGTCTGCTCATTATCTGCTCGTTGTTTGTTTGTCTTCTTTAGGAGGAACTGAACCTGGGACCTCCCATGTGGGAAGTGGGCACTCAACTGCTTGAGCCACATCCACTCCCCCATTCCAGTTTTGAACTCCAGATCTTTTTAATGAAAAAAGGTGTAAAGAATGAGTTAGGGTAAGACTGTTTTGTTTTTTTTTAAGTTAGGCCAGTAATTTATTAAAGAAATGAGAGAAGAGAATAGAAATGAGAGAAAATAACAGATTTATGGGTCCCAGGTATGCATGTGGGTTGGTCCAGGCAGAGAAGGGAAAAAATGGATGATTTTGCCTCTCAAGAATGATTTTAACAGTAGCTGAGCAAAAGGGATTTGAAAATCATTTTTCTCTCTTTATCCTTTATTTTCCCCTCCATCTCAGATCACTTTATATATGTACACCTTTTTGTATAGATCCTACAAGAGAAAATATCCTATGTATGAACTCAAGAGGTGCCAAGTTCTTTGTCTATAAGGACTCTACCTATAAACACAGAAACCATATCTGAACAGCATTTGAACAAAGTAAGATCATCTTGACAGGGTATTGTATACACAAAGTGTGTGCCTTTGGCAAAAACTGTTACCTGCTATCCAATATCCATTGCCTCTCTTTCTTTTCTTTCTTTTCTTTTCTTTTCTTTTTTCTTTCTTTCTTTCTTTCTTTCTTTCTTTCTTACTTTCTTTCTTTCTTTCTTTATTTCTTCCTTTCTTTCTTTCTTTCTTTCTTTCTTCCTTTCTCTCTCTCTGTCTCTCTCTCTCTGTCTCTCTCTCTCTCTCTTTCCCCCCCTCCCTCCCTCCCCCTCTCTCTCTCACCCTTATATATTCAGAGTGGCCATATGTATAGTTTAAAACAACTTTTCAGTTTCCCTGGAAGCTAAAGGTTATCAAATGGCACAGATCTAGCTACTGAGAATATAAACAATGGGAAAATGCTTTAAAAGCCGGCATGCCATGGGACCTAATCCCCCTCTCAACTAGAGGTGGAGTGGGCATCACCATCCCAGAATCCTCAGGATTGGGGAATGGATGATGAACTAGAGTAGACTTACAGTTGTTCTATTGAAGACTTATTGTGATCCTAGCAATGGAAAAACGTTTATCATGGATGTGGAGGCAGTGGCCACCAGAGGTTCTGAGCCAGGGGAGAGGGAAAAATAATGTAATTTGGGAGCATTTTTGGGACGTGAATTATCCTGAATATGACATTTCAATGACAGATACAGGCCATTGCATATCATGTAAAAATTTGCAAAAATGTGTGGGAGAGAGTGTAAACTACAATGTAATTGCTTAGTGGCAATGCCCCAAGATGTGTTCATCAGTTGTGACTAATGTACCACACTAATGAAGGATGTTGCTGATGTGGGAAAATGTGGGAGGGCTAGGGATCAGGGCACATGAGAATTCCCTATATTTTTTTGTGTAACATTTATGTAATCTAAGTTTCTTTAAAAAAAATTTTTTTAAGTATATTAAGAAAAAAAAAGCCAGCATAGCTAAGCTGTCATGGCATATTTGCCCCTCACCCTTTTCCTTTTCTCCTGCCAGGAACACACTTATAGAGCCTGGGGGAGAAGGGCAGGAATGGAGAAGAGGGGGCTTCTTGTAACCAAGAGGCAGCAGCTACATGCTACAATGGCTGAAGAGAAACCAAAGAAGTTGGGTCCCCAATGACATTGGGGAGCCACACACCAGACAAGGACTGCTACAACATACTTCTTGCTACACAAAGGGAGATAAAATTTAATTTGTGTAAGTCACTTTTTTAGTTGGCATGTATTCACAGCTAAACGCAGTTTCTAACTGATAAACATCGAGCAATGTCTTGTTTGTTCCCCATGGTAGGTGGAAGGATTTCAAGCCTCATGATGTTTGGAGAAGACAGAAACTTCCTTTGCTCTTTTTCTCTGCATATGGCTAAAGCTCATTTCCTGATGACTTTCTGTGAATCCACAAGGGCGTGGCCCAGCATTTATTTATGTTTTAGAGTGGAGTTCTGTTTTCTTTTAATCCATTTTCTTTCTGAATTGCTGGCAGAATAAGGGTGAAGATCAACTACCAAGACAGTGCAAATGGCATTGTTTCTCTTCAGAATCAACCTTGGCAGGTAATTAATATGGCCTCTGCTCTTACTGAGCATTTTATGTTGCCCCAATTTTTCTCTCCCCTCTCATAACTTTACCTCTCTTTACTTTTATAAAATGAGAAAGAAAATTCCAAGTGGCCAAAGGTTCACTGTAAGAGCATCATAAATGCACATGCACTCACCTTCGAGGCTGTGCAAGTGGATTCACGACAACCATGTAGAGAGATAGGGTTTGTGTTTGTTTCTTCCCTGGCCTCAAAATAGCTGACAGTTGTTGACCTTAATAAGACTTGAGTATCATAATTAGTGACGGAATGAGCTATGTAATTGAAGGTAGCTCTTCCACTTTGGCACCGACATCCCCGCTCTCTGGTTTTAGGCAACTGAATATCAAATCACTGGTACTGGCCAGAGTGCAGGAGTAGAAGCATTCAAGGGATATGGGTCATTGCAACAAAGGAAGGTGAGGGTTGCTAAGAGGAATGGGTGTTCATATAGTCTACTACTTCTTTACCAATTCTGAGTTAAAGATAATATAAACAGCTTCTTTATATACTCTTAGAAAGACAATTTGGCTCATTTATCATATATTAAAAGACATCTTACTGTATAACTAAATGCAAGTCTGAGAAAATCTAACAAGCTGTAAGCTCTTCTGGGGTTCATTTCATTCCTTTTCCCCCAAGGAAATGTTGTAGAGTCTCCTTCTTACTGCTGGGATCAACTTATAGTTCGAGTCATATATTACACAGCTCACTGCATTCACAAAAGGTATGATTTGACCCATAATGTTACAGTATCTGAGGCATAGCAGGTTTTCCTGAATAATGATCATAATCCCTAGAATTTGCCTGCTGTGCCTTTCTTTTTTTTTTTTCGAGCTGTAAAAATGTTTTAAATTCTTTATATTCTGTTTTCTCAAAAGGGTTCATAAGAGTTGACCATTTTATTTTTATACTTAATTGACAGAGAGTCAAAGGAGTAGACAAGCCAGAGAGAAGACAGGAAGCTGAAAAGGTGTAAATGGGCACAGTGTTCTCTTGTTACCTGTTCAATGCATGACACTCGTGCACTGCCCTTTAGCCTTTTTTCCTTTCTTGTTAAGTTTATTGACTGTCCTTCAGTCAGTTAACATGACTCCGGCTATATCTTCCATTGATGATTTCTGAATCTAAATCTTCTGTCATGATCTTGCATTCAAGTTACAATCCAATATTTCCAGCAACTCATTAGACATTTTTTGGAATTAATCTGTCACTTCAAAATCAATATGTAAAAGATTGAGCTCCCCCATACTGACTTTTCTCTCCATCACCCCTTGTCTGCCAATGACAACACAATTTTCTGAGTCATCCAGGCTTGAAAACTTCCAGTTGTGTTTGAAATAGATAAAGTGTAAGTTTCTTGCTTCCTTCAAACCCTATATCCTATAAATCTCAAGGCAAGCTCTTTAATATTTTCGTGGGGTGCAACTAGTTTTTCACAATTTCCTTTTTCACAATTTCCTTTTCAACCCCACTGGCACCACTTTACACTAAAGCAAACTTAATCTGTATAGAGCCAAGTAGTTAATATTTTAATTTTGCAGGCTGTTGCAATTACTCACCTCTGCACTGCAATGCAAAAGAAGTCATGGACAATATGTAAAAGAATGGGCATGGCTTTATTTACAGTTTGCTGACCCCTGGACTAGCTCCTTGCCACCATACAATGGGATCGTGAGCCAAAAGATTCTCCCTTACATACCTCTGCCTCCAAACAGCTACTTGATCTGTATTATTTGATTGTTTCTATTACTTTATTCCTTTACTTATCGTTTTCTGAGTAAATCCTCAAACAGATCTGCATGATCCCGGAACAAGGACGTGGGGGTCAGTTCAATAATGTTCTCAAGAAAGCATAGTACAGATTCCTGAAGTGATATTTCTTATTCAAGGATTTGGGGAAAATGAACTTTCTTGAAAAAACACAAGCCCAGACATATTATGAGTTGGAATTTAAATATGGCATACAATTTTAAGATAAAACAGGAAAATTCATGAACATGTGGGGCTTATGCTTATCTCTTCAAGTTTGATCTTGGGACTGCAGAAGCTGGCTGCCTTCCTTTGTCACTAGGAATACATTGCAGAAAGAGTTGGAGAACCACTGTCAAGCACATCAAATATGAAAATTTCTGGCCATCCATTTCCTTCGATCTCCTCCACCCCAACACCCCTACTAGTAATACTTCTCAGATCTGGGGAGCCTCAGTGTATCATCACCCTGTGAAAATGTCACCTCTTTTACTACCCACCCACATTCTACACCTCCTTTGAAAAGCCTTCTCTTCTTTCTCCCAAATTCTACCTGATTTATTGCCAGGTTCAATACCCATTTCTTCCATGAACACTTTTCACCTTAGCCCCAATTTATAGAGAAATAAGCTTTAGTGGTGATGGTGGCCTGATAAATTACATAGTCTAAATCTCAAACTTGAAAACTGAGAAAGCTGAGAGACTTCCAAATTCATTCATTCTTTGATTCAGCACACTGAATCATTGAGCGCTCATTAATTTTGTGCTAATCACTGCACTATGGCTACAAAGAAAACAAAAACAAAAGCAGAAGGGTTCTTCCCTTAAACCTCCAACAGTGACTCTCCTAAATATAAACATCGCCTCATTGGCAAAGTCAAGACCAACTTAAGGCTTGCAGTCTGTTTCCTGACTCCCATTTCAACACTCAATTACAACACCCTCTCCGGTCTATTTTCCCTTTACATCTTCTGGCTTTATGCTCTCTATTATAGAATATCACATATAGATACACTTATTAATACATGTACAAATATTGAATATTTGAATCTATTTTCTAACATGTTCATAAGCACATATATTATTGTTTTGTGGGTTTGCTATTATTTCATGTGCATTAGTTGTCTTCCTAAGCCTACTCTATTTTATTCCTAGAAGATAAGGAACCAAGCATTTTCATCTGAGAACTAAGACAATCTGAATCTACATTGCTTAACTATTCAAGACTTAGAACTGAGACCATCTGTGTCAACATGACTTTTCATTTTGTTTCAAGAAATTCTAACCTGGGGAAATAAGACTTTAGACTAATAAATAAGTCCACTGTTTGTTTCAGAAAATTCCTAAAGACCAATTTGTCCAGGTAAACAGTTTGCTCACCTAGACAAATAGACTTCTTCTCAACACTATATATATTTCACACCTGGACAAACAGCTGGTTTACCAAGCAACAGTTTACTTATCAAGATTTGTTTCAAAATCCCATCTCTCCATGTTTCTCCCATATTAAGCTATGATATCATGAACTTTGCCCAATCTCCATCAGTCCCTATCTTGAAAGACCCACCTTAAATCATGTGAGCCCATACCCAAACACATGATAAATATCCTCCCCTGACAATGCCCTCCAATCTAAGACACTACTTAGACTGTCAAAGGGGTGCTTTCCCTTTTATAGGTTTATAGGTTTAATAAATAGGTATTTCAATGGATTTTTCAGGAGCTGGCTGCCAACATGTCTGTTTTCCAGATTGTGTAGCCCACAGCTGTAACTGTTAACTCATCACTGACAGACTATATTTTATCTCAGTCCTTTTATTCCTTATTCTATTCTACAGGTGCAATCTTTTCCTCTACAAGATAAACATACTCTAAATTTCAAAGCCATTTGCTATCTAATTTAGCTTACCACAGGCTGTAGACATTTCATTGCAAACCTAGTTCTTTGAAAAATATTGTTTTATTAGGTTTAGGATACAGTTAAAATGTTTAAATTTAGAAATTTAAAACACAAACACCAAAACAAGAAGAAAACATTTATTCTCTGTTGGGGATTAAATCATGTGCCCCACAAGAGACATTTCCTTAATCATGATCCATTTTACTGAGGGTGTGAACCTATTTGTATGTAGGATCATTGAAGATGTTATTGTTATTAAATTGTGGCCAAACTGAATATGGGTGGGTCTTTTTTTTTTTTTCTTTTTCTTTTCTTCTTTTTGAGGTACTGGGGGCTGGGTGGGAAGCCAGCGCTCAACCACTGAGCCACATTGGCTCCCCTGAGTTGGTTTTTTCATTTGTTTTGCTTGTTGTTTTTGTTTTTTCAGGAGGCACCAGGAACCGAACCCGGGACCTCCCATGTGGGAGGTGGGCGCTCAACTGCTTGAGCCAAATCTGCTCCCTGGGTGGGTCTTAATCTGTGTAACTGGAGGTCTGATAAAGAGAGGAAGTTCAGACACAGTCAGAGAAAGCCACAGTAGGAGACCAAGTTTATTGCCATATGACAGAGGCAGAGATGCAAGTCAAGGAACCCCAAGAATTGCAGCAAGTCAGCACCAGAAAGCACGGTCAAGCTAGCGCCTTGATTCAGGACCCATGACCTCTAAAACCATTTACCAAAAGTCCTTGTTGCTTCAGCCAACACATTGTGTGTTACTTGCCATAGCAGCTCTGGAAAACTAAAACATTTTCCAAATCTATCCATAAAGAGGAAGGAAACAAGCTTCCCTTAGTGCCCATCATGCACCAGGCTTTGTGCAAGGCATTCTCATATGCTTTATTGATTTAATCTTTACTACAACCCAGAGAATAGGTATCATTATATCCAACATACAGGTGAGTACAATGACTTTCAGGGAAGAGTCTGTGGCTTCTTATTTCTCTGAGCAGATTTTAACTTCTCTAATTAACATTCGTAAGCTTTTCTTCTTATGGAGTGTCTGCTCTGAATCAGCAGTGTGATGTGAACTTTACACAAAAACAGGGCAGGGTAGATATTATTCTCTCTCTTTTACAGTGGAGGAAATTGAGACTCTCATCTATGACATAATTTGCTAAGGTGGTGGTCTGAATAGCAACCTAATGGATTCTAAAGCTTTTGCTTGGTCTGCTCCCCCTATTATACCTGGAATGACATTTACAAGCATCTTCTTTCAACCTCATTCTGGCTGACTGGACAAAGCAAAGGATCTCCTACTGTATGGCAATCTTTAGTCCAAGAGCTCAAGAGATTCTATTTCCCCAGCAGCCATTTTTTCTAAAGTTCTTGCTGTTTTGTGCACAACTTTTCCTTTTTCCCCTCCCATGAAAGAGTTAAATCTGCTTCCATTTCCTGAGATTTACCTCCAAACCCTGGTTCTATGTTTGCTTCAATTTCCCTGTGTATCAAATAATGGCACATTAACTTAGGAACCCAGGGAAATGATCTTACATTTTCAAAGCTTAGCCTATTTTGGAGTAACATGACTTGCTTATTAGGAGCAGCAACAATTATGAGCAAAAAAAAGATACAAAAGGAAAGCAAACGATATCTGTGGCTTCAATGCTTTCAGTCACTTAGACTAGGCCATCTAAGACTCACCTTCATCTGTGATCATAATATAAGAAGAACATTGAATCGGCGCACCATCGGTAATTGAAATTCACCCATGTGTGATGATAATGCTTTCAGAAGATTCGGGAGTTCTTGTACAAACGTTGAGTATGTCCCCATTAAAATATGACTAATACTTACAAAGGAATGAGGTCATTTTTCAAAACTGAGCAGGAATCATTGTTCAGTCAAAGGGGCACATTTCCACACACAGGGTACAATAAATGCAAAAACATAAATCAATAAAACATATTGACATCTTCACATTAAAGGAAGTATAACATTTTCAGAAACTTTCACAAAAGAGAGCATCTTTGTCCCTTTAACACCATCACATAATGCAAATTTTATACATCTATTCACCGGGATTCATGAGAATGAGGCCGAGAATCAGTTAATATATTTTAATTGAACTTTAACAGAATAATTCAGAACATAATTATTTAGCTAATAATTATGCATTGGGACATCTAGTGCATGTAGTGAATGTTACCTTGTCTTTTTTTTTTTTTTTAACTTTCAAAGTGTTTATTTTTTACCCACCTGCCATTGTGAATTTTTTTGAATCCTTGAAGATAAATATAATGCCCAGAAAAAATATTTTTGGCTCTTTTTAAATATTGAAATTCAATTATATAAGGTTATACATTTTTTAAAGTATAGTTTATCCTTAAACTTTAAAGCATATCTTTAAAAAAATCATTATTTTTTTAGATCTACTAAATTTTGAAAATCACTTTTCAGAGGGCTTTTAAACTTAGATAATTTCCTTTAAACATTTTAAATTTATAAAGGTAATAAATTCAATCTTTTATTAGGTACTTCAGTTGTCTACTTAACAAACAAAACCTTGTCTCAATACTAAGTAACTTTTATAAGTCTTATAAATTAGTTTTATGAATATAGTGACTTCATTCCTGTTAGTATTTCATTATTTACAAACTTGGTAAAAGGGCCTTATGCATTTCAATATTAAAATCGCTAGTCTAAGTCAACCACTCAGGCATATATTTTAAGTTAGTCTGGTGGACAGTCTAATATAACAAAAATTTCTCAATTATGACATTTTAAACACTGAGTATATACCAATTATACCTAAAGTTAACAGGAAATACTAAGCTTTTATTATCTTCATTATTTATGTCCTTAGTTATAATGATCTCAAGGTTAAAAGGCATTTACCCACAAATTTATCATACCCAGTAATCTGGGGTTAACTTCTCCATGCCAACTTCAAGGGCAATTTTTTCTGAGTCCCATAAGGGGATGTCTCAGCCCTTTGTGTATTAACTTTGACCACAGAGACACCATGTGCTTCCGCTGTATTACCTAATTCTTTTTTCCTTTTTTTTTAAAAGATGTATTTATTTATTTATTTATCCCCCCCTTGCTTCTTGTGCTTGCTGTGTCCATTTGCTGTGTGTTTTTTCTGTGTCTGCTTATCTCCCCCTTGCTGCGAGGTCTTGCTGCATCAGCCCACCGCGCCGCGCGGGCCGGCCTGCCCTCACAAGGAGGCTCCGGGAAGCGAACCCGGGGCCTCCCATATGGTAAATGGGAGCTCTATCGATTGAGCCACACCCGCTTCCCCCTAATTCTTTCATTTACTCATGGGTGTCTGAAATTCCCACTAAGATTACAGCTAACTTATTTCCGTACTTTTGTTGAATTTCACTTGCATTTTGCTCTTTCACATTATTTTGAGTGTCTTCCCTTCTGGCTCTAAGGTCATTGTAATAAAAGTCTACAGTGTGCTTCATGCCATTACCTAATTGTTTGATAACATCTTTTAACTTGACAGAATTTTACATTTTCATATTTTTTTTCGTGTCTAGCAAAGGCAATTAGTAACAACCAATAAAAGGAAATCCAAATGGCTTCTGCTTCTCTCTCAAACCCCTTGCAGGCAGGGCTCATAGGTTTTTGTCTTTGCTTCCCTGAATACTTTGCATATAGGGATTCTCAATAAGGCTTTGCTGATTAGACTCATGATTGTATTTTCTTGCAAAGCTGCTGGAGTATAATTAGGCTTAAAATATTGCAAAATAATATTATTAAAGATAATATGAAAAAAATAATAGGTCAAAAACAAATTGGATGGAATGGTAGATATACAGATTCTTAGGTAATTTTAGGTGATTTTTGTCTATTTGTCATAAGTTTGGGGGTAGGTTTAGGAACAATCTTTATATTCCCCCCTCATGATGACTTTGCAGATTTTTAGGAATTTTTTATAATTATTTACAGATTTTTTTAAAAAATATTTATTTTAAGGAGAGAGAGTTTTTATAAACTCAAGGCGCTAACACACTTCAAAAGCTTTTCAGCATTACTGTTTATTTTTCAACATTTTATTTTTTAATTTATTTTTAGCCAAATGGGCCTATTCTGCTTGTTTAACCACGTGATTATATACCACAATTTCTCCGACTTAATACAATTTTATGAAGGCAAAAGTTAATATTCCAAACCACTAGTTTACTTATTGATAACTTTTTGGTATGCTAGATTGATTTCACAGCTAGCTTATTAGACATATCTTAAAGCAATTTTGCCCATCAAATTATATTTTTTTTTGGAAAAAAAAGCTAAATCTATTTCATTCTAGTGATGCTTATTTTACATTTACGAGGAGAAAAATTAAACTCCTAACATAAATGCGAAACATCTCCTCTCCCCAAATTCTTCTAATGCTGACTGGTCCCACATGGAAAGGACTCTGTCAGTGATTTACTTGGTGGCAACTCCCCTTTGGGACTATCTTCCATAAGGAAGGTTAAATTTTTTTCAGAGCCTCCAAAGTTAAAACATCTCAATTAAAATCTATCTCAAGTCCCACATTTCCAAAATTTAGGAAGATCAACAAGACATATAAGCATATCACAGCATGTTTCCCATCTCTACAAAAAACATGAGAATTCACCTCTATCAAAATGGAATGGCTGTGGAAATTTAAACTCTGCCCCCACCCTGGACTTGAATCCCAATCTTTGCCTCTCCCAGTTTCTGCTCACTTCACAAGAGATGTTTTCAACCAAGCATGCAGACTCATTCGCAATTTGAGATTCTGGGTAAACCTGTTCTGGATTTCATAATAAATCCAAACCCCCACTAATATCAGATTCCATCTGCTATAGATGTAACCACAGTTTGGGAACCTTGCCACACTGCAGGATTTTGAAGCACATAAGCCAGGTGCTCTCACAGATGAAGCTGCTGAATGAACTGGCTTTGTATCTAGAAAGGAAGCTTATCCCCATTAATACCATAACTTTCTGGCTCTTAGTGGAACCTAGTTTAGCAGTTGGAAACTAACCACTGGAAGCCCGAGTCTTGCTCTCCCAATCCCTTTCCATTCCCTAATATATATATCCAAATCTTGGTATGCTAAATACACCAAAACTTTCCCAAGTGGAAAGAGACTGACAGGTGGCTGACACAAAAGCTCTCTAACACTCAAACCCTGTTCTACCACATCCACCCTCCACAAGGTATCCAAACTCACCCTGGGGAGTTATGTGCAAGAGGAAAAGGTGAGACCAAAATACTACACTAGTGCTCCAAATGCTAATGTAATCTTCCAAATTTGGGAATCATATATTCTACTTTTTCTGGGATTGCCCTATCCTGGAGAATTATCAAAAGTGTTTACCCTTTAGCTCTCATAAGTGTCCAAGTGTAGATGATATATTACATGCCCCACTAGTTTTAGTAGGTTACATTGGTCCACATTGAGATTCTACATCAACTTCTCCTGGATACAGAAACCTAGGTCTCAGCACTAAATACTCTGCCTTCCCCTTGGCCACTTGGAAAAGTACTTCCACTTTGGGAGTCAGTGATGGGTTGGGAAATAGAACACTGAGGTTGAGTATCACTAATGTGTAATAATAACCTTCTTACTGACCATTTACCCAGCACATCATCCAGTTGATCTGCCAGATTATTCAGGATAATTGGCAAAAAAATGAAAAAATGAATAGACCATTCATATGTAAATTTATCTTCTAAACTCTTCCTAGCCTGTGACAACTTTTGTCTCTCCCCTGAATTCATCACGATATGACTATACATAGAATATTCAGAATAGGCACTAGAAATAAAGATATGTTGTTCTTCTGCAAGGTTCCATATATCCTATGGGATGTGCACATCAGCCCTGCTATCTCATACTTTTTTTTTTTTTTTTTTTT
>JAQZBX010011114.1:0-43264 GCA_029593785.1 Cabassous unicinctus | reverse complement strand
CAGAGCCACAGCTGTGTGTAATAATCCAAATCCTGCAGGCCTAGACTGTAGTTGCCTAGAGAGACTGATGAAGCTTCAAACCCCATTCTCCCCTACAAGCTGCAGGTGTGGGCAGCAATCTATTATATGTGGGTCCAAAATAACCACAGTTGCCCTGGTAGACTTTTGACTATTCTGTCCGCGCCTGCCAAATGTACCTGCAGTTACCCAGAGAGGCTGAAGCAGGGCCCACCATTTCCTCCCTGCTAGATGTGGGGCTGAAACCTAGGCTAGGGCTGCATGCTGATCTCGGTGAAAGAAACCAGTCACTACCATCACTGTGATTTTCAGTCAGCCTGGCTTCCCCTCATGCTGGAGGCAGAGTCCAAATGGTGGCTACCAGTCTCTTTCCTACTTGGACAGGTTCAAACTTTAACTGTTCTTAGGGTTATACTTTAGCCAGCAGAATTGACTAATCAGTAGCTGAATTCGGTGGCAACCATCTCTTCCTCCCCTGTTTTTGGGAAATGGAGTTTCCAACTCCAGCCACAGAATAGCTCCTGAGGCAGCTTGCACCACCAGAGTAGGATGATCACCAGCTTCTGCAGCGTGGCCTGTATTTTCCTGGAGAGGCTGGCATGGGTACCCCCAGCTTCCTCCCTGCTGCAGGCAGGGCTGAGGCTTATGTTAGAGCTGCACTCTGATGGAAAGAAGCAGGTCCCTGTCAGCACTGTGATTTTCAGTTTGCCCTGCCTCCCCTGGTGGAGTTAAAATCATGGCTACTGGCCTCTTTCTGACTTGGACAGTTTCAAACTTTAGCTGTTCTTCAGATTATACTTTAGCCCACCAAATTTACTAATCAGTAGCTGAAGTTGGTGTCCAACCATCTCTTCTTCCCCCATTTTTTGGAAGTAGGCCTTCCAATTCCAGCCATGGAATAGCTCCTGAGAAGGCTTGGGCCACCAGCGGAAGATGGGCACCGGCCTCCAGGGCATGGACTGCTCTACTCTCTTCTCTGCAGATGGGCAGTCTCCTCCTTCTATTCTTTCAAGGATGTTGCAGGATGCTCTTCTGATCACCTGGAGCCCCCACTCAGGTGCTTTAGATAGCTCTGGGTGATTACTAACTGCCCTGTAGCATGAGCTACCTCTAGGAGCTTCTTACTCTGCCGCTATCTTGCTAGTTGTCCTCGTCTTATTTTTTTAAATCTATTTGTTAGTAAAAGTAGCAAAAAGAGAATCTCTGGGTAGTGGTCCGTAATTTCAAAGAAACAGGGGATATGAAAATAATATTTCAGAGCTATGGTGCTATTTGAGCAATATTGGATAACTGATTGATAGGCTTTTGTCCAGCCCTGGAACAAATTCAGGAAATGATCACCAATGACTCCCAAGTCTTTATCTATTAGCTTTGACCTTACTCTAGAATATTTGACTTATATATTTAGTTACCTTTTTTATATACTCTCCACATTATCTCTAATGGTTATATCAAAATTAGTGAAATTGAACCAGAACTTCTGATTTCTCCTCTATCCCAAATCTTCTTTCTTAGGGAGTCTCTTGATTCATCTGTTTACATCATTTTCTTCTTTCCAGTCCTCCACAAATCTCAATAACTCAGTCTTCATTATTCACTATTTCCATTATTACCACACTATTATAAGATACAATCTGTTACAGCCTAAATTAATGCAGTTGGCTTCTAGTTGATTTTCTCACCGTCTGCAATCTATTTTCCTGAATAGTCATTTAAAATGTTAATGAGATTATGGTATTTCCCTAAACCTACAATGGATTCCCATCACTATAAAACCCAACTCCTTACTAGACTTAAAAACCCTACATGCTTTGCCTTTGGACTCTCTCTTTAAACTCTTCTCCTCTTCTCCTCTCCATTGTCAATTGTCAGCCACTCTATCCTTATATTATAGTGCAGAAATTCTGTTTGTAGTATGAATAAGGTATTCATTTTTTATTGACTAGCTAACAAAACAAATCACTTTCTAAGGTCAATAATCATTTTCCTATTTATTATATAAGAAAGAGAATTTGGAATTGGACAGGCAAGGCATTAGGATTTTCACAGAGTTTTAAATGTTCTTTAGTCTTGGAGTCAAAGGGAACATAACTCTCCAAGGGCTTCTATTTCATGAGTTGTGGAAATAAAATTGTTTCTTCTACATAGACATCTACTGGGAGATGTAAATGAGAGGTGGGTTCAGAATTGCAGGTAGGTTGAGAAACCATATAATTGATCACCCGAACAGGGACACTTGAGATTGAAAGGTAGCATGAATAATAATTACATTGGTGTTTACCAGGGCTGTTAAAGGCAAACCTGCTTGGAACCTAAGAGAGAGTTTGAAACTCTATTACAAAAGAAGACAGTCAGCATTGTTCGCATCAGAAATAACTGAGGTCTGTTGTCTGAGTTATTTGTGCTATTATTTATTTATTTTATATTTCTCCTTTTATAATCTGTGCTTGGCCAGCTCCTTAGAAGGAGGAACTGAGAATTAATGGGAATTAGTCTTTGGTAGTCACAATAATCTAATCAAGAAAACCCTAAGGGGAACGGAGCAAAACTTGGCAGGGCAATTGTCCTTCTCCCCATAGATATTGTCTTTCCAATGTTCAATATTTGAAAGCACATTTATTGTCATAAATAAGGATGCTAGTTCCTTCATAACTCACTTGAGGATATCTGATTAAAACAAAGTCATTGCCACAAACTCTAAGACTTAAATTTTAGTGCAATTTCCATTATACCAGGCTGATTCTGTAGAACATTATGGTATGATTAGAGGAGACTATCATGTCATTTCTATACAAGTACACAAATCAATACGTATGTAAATATTTTCTGTATTATCTACATGGACAGAACATAAATTAAATTATATACTTACTTATGTTTTGAGGTCTTTGTCTCATGAGTCAATGATACTGCTGATGGCAGATGTACACTATCTTTATGAAAATGTAAGCTTGACAGTATGCCCTTCTATCTATTTCAGTTTTTCTCAAAGTGTGGCTCAAGGATGATATCCATTATAAGCATATATGCATTCTTTAGAAATGTAGGTTCTCTGTTTCTACTCAGTGATATTGAATCATAATCTTCAGTGAGTAGAGCTAGAAATTTGCATTTTTAGCAAAGTACCCATTTGATTTTTATGTAAACAAAGTTTAAAAGCTTTGACCAAATCTTCCAGGTCTGAGAATTTTATGCACTTTTATAAAACAGAAAACACATTGAAAAAAGCATAAGGAGATGTGAATTTCTATATTAATGCATCTAAGAATGAAGAATATTTATATCAATTATTTTTAATATGCTCATTCTGTGAAAAGATGGAAAAATTCATCCTCCAGTTTGGAATAGATATGACTTAAACAGAGACTTGAACGAAAAGAGAGCAAAGGAAAAGTAATCAGTTGAAAAGTATTTAAGCATTTTAAAAATGCTGAATTTAATGGACTATATTGAAAGATTTTAAATATATATAATAAAGAATAGAAAACTGAAATGATTTTTAACAAATGAAACAATAGAGATATGCTATGACCTATATTTTTATAGAGGACATATAAAAGATTAGAAAAATAAGAAAAATAAAACTAGCACTTCAAATTTTTTCTATTTACAACACAATTGTTGGTTTATAAAATTTTTCTAACATAAATTGAGGGGAATACCACAATTTTGAAAACAAAGTAAAGAAATAAAGAAGAAATTGTCATGAAAATGGGAGCGCAGACTCACATTGGGCTATGAGGATTTATGGAAGAGAAATTTAAAATTATGTGAATGGACTAAAAGTAGTAAAGAAAAAGAATGTATCAATAATATGTGAGAGTTAATTTATACACACTTGAGGAATTTACTGAAAAAAAGAAATCGTAGAAGATATATATCCATGAAAAGTATGGGGAATTTTTATACTTTACTTTGTTTTAGTTTTTAACTATACTCTTCAGTATTAAGTTCCTAAATTATTGTCTTGAACTCTTTTAATACTAAAGAATAAAAACAAGCATTTGAGAGTTTTACATCTCCATATCAAACTCCCAAAGTATTTGTTCAAGAAATATTTTTAAAAAGCATTGGAGTGATGAAAATGAATTCCATATGGTATGCTTAAATATGCTAAAAGCAAACTATTTTTCTAATCTAAGAGAACATCTGTACTTTATAACACATTTTTGGGTGTATATGATAGTCTGTTTTTCATGCAAAATGACTAGGCCACCATTATGCTTTTTTTTCTTTAACAGCATGAGTGAATTTCCAACTATTTTATTTTAATTTACCTAAAATTGATAGCTACTATTTTTGTTGTCTTCATGTTTATGTCTATTTTTTTCCAATAATACATGAAGATCAGCATCCATTAATAGCTGTAGGGCAAAAGAGGACTAAAGGAAATTAGCTGTCAACCAGTGTCAAGGAATCTATGTTCTCAAAAGCAAAAGATTTAAGTATTCTTTTATGTTGACCATGCGTGCAGATTATGTCATTTCTATTAAGCATTAGACATCATACATTTATATTTCTCTGCGTTGATAAAGAAGTTCAAATTATCATGCTTTTAACATTACACAAAACTTCCATTTTGTGGTATTCAAATGAGAAAATTATTATGAAATGTGAGCTAATCCAATGTCTTAAATTAAGCTGTTACCTAATTTTATTTTAGATAATTAGAAATATTATACATTTTGTTGTGCTAAAAATATGTGTTTTAAAGAAATTTTCATTAATTGTTGTTAATGGTACTGATTTAATGGCTTTTAAAGGGAGATTATGTTATGATAGTATTGCTGAGAAAACATTTACACTTTTTATTCATTTTAATATCAATACTGTCTTTAAATTTCAGTAAGCACAGGAAGGTTTACAAATTTGAGCACAGCATGGTACAAATGTATTTGTTTTCACCAAAGATAATAGTATGGACTGGTATAAAATTACCTCAAGCTTGTCCTGTCTTCTATTGATATTGTCACTTTGCTTTTGATCATCTCTTCCCTAATGTCTCTGGAAGGCAGCTAATTACTTTGTTATTAGTTGCTCCTTAGAAACTATATTGCCCAAATTTTAATTTTTTTTTTTTTAATATATCTCTTTCCAAAAACAATTTTGTTAGGCTTCTAGGAATGAAAGCTTTCATCCATTGTTCCAAATTCTAAAGCACAGAAAGTAGCATGAAACAAAGAGTCTGGAGATTTTATGTGTGTATGAGTGTGTGTGTATGTATGCTTGTGAATGTGATACAAAGTCCACTGTCACTAATATTTTACTCCCTCTCTCCTTCCAGTCTCTCTCATACACACGCATGCGCACGCTGCAATCTCACAGTTATGCTAGGGAATAGGAACCAATGTGGCCTAGTATCATAAGTGATTAAGTCCAGTTTCTCCAGCAAGCTACAATCAAGTTATTACATTCTACCTTGAGGTTATGGTACTCACTTCAGGTATAATGAAAATATGCATTTATATTTAGCTAATTTTTGCAAGAAGAATGGATGGCAGCATTTTATTAAAAAAAAGCTATTTCTGTGATCCATTCATTTCTATGCTGTGAGTCATGGCACTGATTTAATTGTTTTATTGACTTTGACTATAGAATACTGCAACATTTTCTTTTCCTTTTATCACTTTAGGAGATTGCTGCATTACTTTCCACTGATTAAAAATGGCTATTTCTTACAAAACTTGCTTCTTATAATGTCAGTTGATATTTAAAAGCAATAGGCAATCCATCTCTCTTGCACAGTTTAAATAAACAGATGAAAAATTTTTCATGTTATTTTGGGCAAAAATTCTCTTTCTTCATCATAACCCCTTGATGCTACATTTCAGAATAGTTCTTATTAGTTTTAGCATTTTTCCTACCAGCCAATGAAAGAAACTAATGTCCAGTATCTACAGTCGTTCTTT
Organism: Cabassous unicinctus; assembly: GCA_029593785.1. Taxonomy (NCBI): domain Eukaryota; kingdom Metazoa; phylum Chordata; class Mammalia; order Cingulata; family Chlamyphoridae; genus Cabassous; species Cabassous unicinctus. The sequence continues at coordinate 37,337 of JAQZBX010011114.1, read as the reverse complement.
TGACTTTTGCTTGTAGGTTTTAATGTAGACTTAGTTGAAACCATGGCTGCCTATGACCAAGAAAGAGCTATGATACTACACAGGATTTCTTGGCAAATTTAGAATTAAATATATTAAACATCAGAATCCCTTATACCTGTAATAAGAAAATATGTCTTTTATTAGTGTCTTGATGTTAGGGCAATCTGATTCATAAAATAGCATTTGAATAATTATGAATTTCACAGCATTTACATGACAGAACAGGGAAAGCTGTAAACATAATTATTTTTCATGAAAAGACTATATACACTCTTGAGCAACTTCCCTGTTACTCCAAGAGGGATAAGTTCCTCAAATTATTATCATATATGATGGTCACCTTAACATATAAAAATATATCTTGAGGATTATGATGAAAATCATCACAAACAGATTTATGAAGTTAATATTAGACCCAAGCAACAAATTCAAGACTCTAAGACAATTTGCGTTCAGAGAATAACCTATGTATGTATTAAAGAATCATTATTTTAAATTTCTTAAAGCTGCAATTACTTATAAAACCATGATAGTGAAAATTAATTTGCTTGAGAAGAAATTGGTGTTAAGAAAAACTGAAAACACCCACTAAACAAATATATATCCATATGTGTAAATATAGTATAATAGAGGGAAAAAGATTGTACACAGGAAAAAAGATAATATGAAGCATCTGGTAATTAGTGCATGAAATACTCTACTAAATTTATGTAACACATGGACTCACAGAGCAAATCTTAGGAGCAAAATAAAAAGACATTGAATCTAGAACTTATATAATTTTTGAACCTCCTGAGACTGAAAAATAGCCTAAGAATATATTGAAACTGATGTAAACGTTTTCTACAATGCCTTGCTAATGTTGAGACTTAGAAAATGGTGTAAATGAGGTTCCATCAGATCATGCAGGGCAGTACCAAGAAAGAGCGATCAAAGGCGTAATTTATGTCATCTTGAAGGATTAGACTTCAACACAGCTTAACAATTCCCAAATCTAGACAAAAGCCTTCCATAATGGTTCTCTTAAAGAAATTAAATAGTTCAGGGATAGCTGCATGATCCAAGGGATTTCCTTAAACTGGAGAAAAGTCTACCATCACTAAAATTTTATAGAATGGCTTATTTCTCTTTTTTTATCTTTTATTAGAAAAGTTGTAAGCTTACAAAACAATCATACATAATGTACAGAATTCACATACATCACCCCTCCCAACACCTGGTTGCCATTATGTATTTAAGACAGCCATAATAAAATGAAATGACCATTTTTATTATTATTGATATTTTTACATATCTTCATGCACAATGCTTTGAATATATCCTATCTGTTAAATACTTACATTTATTTCTATAATTAATGATCAAAACCTGTAATTAATTGTAATAATGATTAGTGTTCATGAGAAAGATGAGGGAAGATTCACTGAAGCATTCTGAGCAGAGAAAAGAGAGTGTGCTAAGACAGGGAATAAGTAAAAGCCTGGTATGTTCAAAAGCCTCTAAGAAACTCAGAATTACTGGATCACAAAATAACAGTAGATTGAGTAGAGGAGGGGGTGACAGGAAAAAAGGGCAAGGCTTTTGCCCAAGGGTTAAGTCAGGAAGGACATTTAAACTTCACCCTGTAGTTAATATGAATTGGCTGAATAATACAGAGCAAAACTGAAGCATAATCACATTTACATCTTATAAAGTTAAGCTTATGGGGGGAAATGGAATGGTGGGAATAGAAATAGAGATAACAATTAAAATATTATAAAAGTTAGTCTGGTTGCCCAATCCTGAATTAAGCTAGTGTTGATGGAAACAGATGGAAGAGAAAAGAGAAGACATTTTATAAAATGGAACTCACAGATGCTGATACGTGATTAAATGTGATAGAAGAGGGAAAGGATGAGGTCTACAATGGCTTCTAGAGGTGAAGTCATTGTGGAGAACAAAACCTGCTCAATGTTATTTAAACTAAATCTGAAACTTTTAGAGGACTTCTGAATTTTATGTAGCAGTCCCTCCTATAGGAAAAGAAATGCCTGCTTTTTATCAGTTTGATGTACAGCAGATGCAGATAAAATATTGGACGATTCTGAAATTCAAGGGTTTTGGTCAGGACCCAAGGGGTATTTACTTCTATCTTGGGTCCTTCTGTTTCTCCTCTAGCAAGAGTAGTAGTCCTTAACACAAATAGGCTAAAGAAAGACATTTGTAAATTATGCCATAGCTCAGAAACGTTGAAAAGATTAGATCACAGAAGATAATGAATATTGCAGGTTCAACCCTAACAGTCATTTTACTCCCACAGGCCATAGCTTTCATTCAGTAATTCCCCAATGAAGAGTGAAATGTTGAAGAAGGAGTTTCAGAGACTCCTACCTTGGACTAGAAATCTGCTTTCATAATACCAGAAGCAGAAGCAGTTAGAATTACAGAATTGTGCTACTTTGAGGTTAGCATCCCCTAAGAACCCTTTGTATCTTCTAAAGATAATGGAGCTAAATACAGTGCTCCATTACATGAGGCCTCGTTTGCATACTAGACAAGACCTTTACCATGAATGATTATAGGAGACTTGTGTGTGTGTGTGTGTGCATATGCACATGTGTGTGTTGTGTGTAGGTAGACAAGAGGGATGCTAGGATTAATATTGTAGCAAACTATAACTGGGTCTCTATATTTCAGGAGTATGCTGCAATCCACAGTCTCTTAAATGTTATTGCTACCCTAGAAGATTCCATTTTCAGTTTAAGAATAAACCAGATTGTTCAATATTTGAATTAACTATCTCATCTAGAATATCAACCAATTTTCAAAGCAATTCAGTGTTTTCCCTTGAAACAGTCTATAAAAGAGTGACATCCAAAGTTAAAATGCCTCAATTTGGAAAAATATCTCAAATCAATTAGATTATTTTGGTTGGAGTAACAAATGATGAAACAGCAGATATATAGGTAAGAATGCAAATAGGTTAATAGAATGCAAATCTATCAAGCAAATCTAAATATTTTGAAGACTTGAATTATATATATACTACCCCTTAAACATGTATATGTTCAGATATGTTTTTTTCTTAAAACTAAGTCTGAAATGAATTAGAATTAAACTCTAGATTTTTAAAATATGAATATCAGTGATGGTACTATATTTCTCAGTGAAAGGTTGGAAGACTTTAATAAATTTGGATATCAATAGGCTTCCTCCAGGAGCTCATATTTCAAATTTTTTATGGACTGACAGACAGCAAGACTTTTAAGGGCAGGACTTGTCTTATTCATATTCACATTTCATACATTACCTGAACAAATAGTCCAGTGTATCAAAACTATAACAAAACTAAAAACAGATGAATGAATAATTAATGAAGACTACACATACCAGGTTGTAAAAGAAACACACCCATTTATTAAACTCCTACTGGGTTTTATGCATTAGCTTGACTTCTTCATACAACAATTTATCACATATTATGCCTAATACATGTCCATCATTGCATTGGGTGTTAGGGGATGTTGGATGAGTTTACAAAGAAAAATTAAGGCATGACCCTTGATTTCTTATAACTTATAAAAATGTTGACTTACCAAAGTGCATAATGATGGAAAAATTAGAGGACAAATAGTTTGTTGAAAACCTTTAATAGAAGATAAATAAATTAAATGAGGAAGAAAGAGCAAACTGTCCACCACAATTAATGTTTCCCTCTCCATTGACTAAAACTGTCATTGGTAAACAACTGCATAAAAGGAGAATTGTATTTAATAGTAACAAAATTTTTAATTCAATATGAACAGAGGCGAATGTTTGTCCATTCTGGACCAAGAAGTATAATGTGCAAATGTCCTATCAATGCTCTTTTCTCCCATTCAGCTGGTTGGAATGTAGATGACCACCAGAGCCACACTGTAAGTCACAAGTTGAAGTTATTAGAAACTCCATCAACATGAATTGCTAATTAACTAGTCAGATTTTGTTGCTGATTGGATTTTGTGAAGGACAGCTGCCCTGCACACCTGTGCATTTACTCAGTACAGTTGCATGAGCAAGATATAAACTTCTATTGAGTTTGATCCATTATACCATAGGGCTATTTGTCAATGTAGTTACACTGCCCTAACTAACATTTGACATTTACATAATAAATCGATTGAAGGTGGTGGTTAATGGACAGATGGGTGGACTCATAAAGAAAGCCTTCCTAGATAGAGTGAGGTTTGAATTATGCATTAACAGGAGGACAAATTCCATTAGAAAAAATAAATTATGGTATTGAAATGGGAATAAGATTGATGTGTGTGTGTGTGTGTGTGTGTGTGTGTGCATGAGTGAGTGTATCTTTGATTGGTGGAAGAAGGAATTGTTCAGATCCTTTTCATCACACATTAGAAAAGGATTATGGAAGAACTTGAACTGAATATCAGGCAGGATAATATGCTTGCTATAAAATAGATATAATAGGAAGCCCTCATAGACACTTGAACAAAATAATTACACGAAGAAAGCAATATTCTAGTAGCTTTAATTTTGCAATATTGCTAAAGAAGCCTTAAAATGGGATAAAGGTAATGAATATGAGAATAATAAACTTCCAGCCATAATGTAGACATTGACACAAGCACCTTTAAATCCAAGGATGGTGATTGCAACTACTTTTAGTGCTGAGGAGGAAATGCAATTGTACAGAGTAGGACAATAGAATCCAAATAGGTGATAGTGGGAATCATTAACAGCTGGGAGAATATGTTTCCTGCCTAAAGAGAATCTAATTAAATTAAGAAAAATCTGTCTGCTGGGCCTATTACCCATCAGTTTTGCCACCTATTTTTCTAAATATAATAATTATATTTATCCATGCTTATGAAATGGACAGAGAGTAGAATCTATTTGTGCTACCATGCATAGAGTATGAAATGCATGAAATGTGTTATTTGTACATGTGTAAAATATGTATCTCCTTCCTGAAGTCTACTACCTTTTACGTGATATAATATTAATATTGTGATCCATGTCACATACATGCCATTTGCCAAAGTAAGTTACCTTAGCCAACCCAATGTCAACAGAAGAGAAAATAAACTCCACTCATGATGAGTTCACAGTAAGGGTTTGGATTTAGGGATGGGTGGAGTATTGAGGCCAATCGCACAATCTAACACACCATTTTTTCAAAATTATTTTTTAGAATGTCAGTAATATTTTATATAAAATGACTTAGTAAAATGGGTAGAAAAAGTTAGGTTCATCTATTGTAGTCTTAGTTATAAACATACATATTTAAACATTTAGAGATAAATCAGTTCCTTTAAATTCATGGAAATTCTCTATATCAAATAGATTTTCTCACTCCACCCAATCATCCCTCCATCATTTCTTTCATTCTTTCTTCCATTCATCTTTATATTTCTTTCTCCTGTTCCAGAACTTTATTGAGCACTTCTGTCATGATTAGTGCTTAAGAATGTAGGCTATACAGGCAGATTCCCCATATAAAAATTTGGCCTCTGCCACCTACTAATTGTTTGACTTGGGACAATTAATTTATTTTGCTAAGCCATGTTTCTTTTGACTATATAAAAGGTCTAAGTACAAACTCACAATGCTGTTACTCAAATAAAGCTGGTAAATCACTTAGCAAAGTCCCTGGCACATCAAAAGAGCTCAATAAATTTTAATGATTATTGGTTATAGAAGGAATATTCAAAATCCTTTGAAAATAGAGGTAGAAAGAGTAGGTCTAGATTGGTTTTCCAGGAAAAATATATTTTCTTTTGGAGAAAAATCAAATAATTGTCTATTTCTTAGGAGGGTTTTACCCCATCAAAACCATTTTAATAGAATAAGACTTTTTCTCTTTGTGATTTGAAAATGCACCTGGGTCAAAAATTTCTATATTTTCTGCATAGCCAACTAGAATAATTTTCTATTTGTTATGAAAACTAATGCTGCTGGAAGAATTTACACATGAAGGATTATTGCCCATAAAATGCATCTCTATTCAAAGATCAATGTTGCTAATGCTCAAAATGATTCTCAGTTTAAATAAAATTGAGCATGACCAACACAGTGTTTGGTATAGTATGAGTCTGAGTATTTACAATATTCTCATACATATTTGTGGTTAAAAATACAACTGTGCTTTTTAATCAAACCAAAACATCTTAAAGATTATGTTCTACATTTGACTGTTTTAAGAGCTATGAAAACCACAAAGATTCCATTGTCTATGGAGAGTATTTTATAAGGTGATATGCTGAAACATAGAAAACATTGGCTAGAAAGTTCAGTTCACAAATGTTCTTATTTTGTATTTTAAAAATCTGTAACTAACTTTAATTTCCATGTTTGTATTTGGGAAAGATATAAACCAGTACCTGGTACATTAGCATAAGGAAAAATTTAGTAATGTCATAGGAGGTAACACCAGAGAGAAAACAAGAGGACCAATTGTTCTAACCTATTTGACAATTTCTTCATACTAAAAAGTGGTTTAAAAATATTGAATTAGAAGAGATTGGTAAATATACATACTCTTTTTATAAATTAGATCAGATATTTAAGAGTGAAAACTAGCTTATCTCAAAAACAAATGAAATTGGCTATGATGTAATAAGCAGCTAAGGAAAGAAAAAAAATCCCTCATAGAAAGAAATTATATTTTATTCAGTGACTATCATTTACAGAAATTTTCTTTACCAAAAAAGGATAATAGAGAATAAAAGACTAAATTTAATACATTAAAAAAAGAGTTTATACAAATGTATAAGATGCAAAACTTCTCATGGTGCCTTACTCAGAATCATTCTTTTAAAAATATATTACAAGAAGACGGTGATGGTGGCACATTATACTTGGTCTCAGGTCAAAAGAAGTGGGCCTGGTGAGTTATTATATCCTTGGAATATCCTGACCCTGTTCTCCAGCACCCTTATCAATCTTTTCCAAGCTACAAATACCTTTTCTGCTGCTGTTCTTCTCCTTCTCTTCCTTTCACCAAGGCTAGCATACATAGTGATAGACCCACAGTCAGAGAAACAAATTATATAGTTGTTAGCAAAATCCTACTCTTTTGAGCCCTACACTAAATAATAGCAATTTAGAGACAACCAAATTCAATTTTCTCTCTGCCTAATAGACACTTTCAAAACAAAGAGGTAGGTGCCAAATTAGAGCAGAGAGGAGGAATCTTGGGGGTCAGGGAAGAAACAAAATAGAAGTGGTATGTTACTTGGCCCTTGAAGAATGAATAAGTGCTTGCCAAGTGGAGGCAGTGTCAGAAAGTCATCCCAGGAAGAAAGAAGATTGTATGTAAACACAGGCTAGCCTTGAAAACCATGAAATACCTGAGGTGCATAATACACAAGCACAGACAGTAGAAGGAGGCAGATGTAGCCCGGGAACCTCCCTCAGGCCTAAGCACCGTTTAGAATGTGGAGGTATGCTCTTAATTTTCAGACTTACCTAGTATCACAGGTCAGTAGCTGTCAATTAGGTCTAACTTTTGTGGGGATGAAGACTTATTCTGTTCCCCTCTACAATTTGCTATGGAAACTCCACAAAATTTGTGACACTCTTAGTCTTGAGGCCTGTGCCAAATGATTGTGCTAAAAACCCCAGTCCCCACTTCATTACCACAGGTCCCAGCTTTAGTATGTGGAAGTATGAAAACCACTGGTGGTTTTTCTGAACCGAGGGACTCTGTGTGTATGAGGGGACGAGAAGATGTCAATGTTTGCCATTTTACACCTATTGTGGGGGGCAAAAGACATGCTAGAGGGAGTCAAAGTAAAACTGATTTCTTAATCAAATGTCTTACACCACACATGCAAAAGAGGGACAGTCTTTCACTTTTCATGTTACTCTGATCTTGCTATTTTGTTTTAATCTTTTTTCCTCAAAATTCATTTTCTTTAAATATATACCAGGCACTGCTCTATTTAGGTGTACTGACCCCATTCAACCTTCTAATCACCTTGGTAAACCTCAGTAGTCTATAAAATATTTAAAATATATTATTATGCAGTAATTAGTAATGTCTGTTTTCACTTTTATTGATTGTCAAATTACCTTGGCATTTATAGGCTTGGTAATGCATATCTTCATTTCAGAAAAGGTACAATGAACAAGGAAAATGACCTTACAAAATTCTACTCTCTATCCTTAGAATTATTCATAGATCAAAGATATAAACTCTGAAGGTGAAAAGGAAGTTTATTGCAAAGGTTTATGAAACCCAGAGTTCTTCTCAGTGTTTCTAAGTTCTTCAGCTCTGCATCCATGAATGTTCCAGGAAAGTTACATGGCCTGAGACAAGGGATGGGTCCCTCCAGGAGTAATAAAGTAGACTCACCAGGAGAAAGGTGAGTAGATGCTGGGAGCGAAGAAAACAGAAGTTTCTGTGGGTTAAACGAGAGAAAGAACATCCATACCTTTGAGGGTCCATGTTGAGTAAGGGGCTGGAACAATGGACATGTTGACCGGTGCTGAAGGCTAAGGAAGGAAGTCTAGAAGTTGAGAGCAGCAGGATGAAATGGTCCAAGCAGACATGCGGATTCACAGGTGTTCAGAGTGGTGTAAGTACCCCACCTCCTCCCCACTGTTTGCAAATATTTGCATTAAAATGCTGGGTTGAAAGAAATGTTTTCTGTTGAAATCTTTTTTCCTCATTTCCTCTGCTTCCCAGTCTTACTTTCATATCTCTGATCACAGAACATTCATGGCTACTAATTTCTTCTTTCTTTTCCCTTCACTTGGTAAACCCTACACTGAACGAAAGGATGGAGGAACATAAGCCCCCAAAATCAGCTTTGCTTCCTTTTTAAAGAATTTGGACTCTGTTAAGAATAAAAATGACTGCAACTGCTACAATAATTGGTATTCTTCTCTAAGAAATGGTGTGAAATAAGCAAATCAACTTCCTTATTTTACTGATTTCCTCATTTTACCAACCAACATTATCATTTACACACTCACCTACATATCACAGAATGAAATTCTTGAACTTTTTTCTTCTAGACAACTTTTGGTCAATATGTTAAATAAAAAAGATTCTTGCCATATATTTCTAACACTTTATCTCAAAGTAAATTTCAATATAGCAAAATATTGGTTTGGGGATGCAGAAAGCAAGAACAAAAAAAGAAATAATCAGGATCAGGTTTGCAATATAATAATAATAATTTTTTAAAAAACAGGTTTTTCACACTAAAGTTGTTCCAAAGTAGTGGTGGTGATGTATAATATATACTTATTTTATAACTTCACACTTCAGCTGCACTTAGTATTTTATTATAGGGTAATAAATATCATTGTTACCCAAAAAAATCCATTTTATCTAAATTTGCTGAATTGGATAAAAGTCTGCTTGGATACCTGAGCTATCTGCATCCTTGGAATTATGAATTATTTGTGATTAAACATTAAATTTTAGCTAGAAAGTAGAGAAAATATCTCTGGCACTGCAGTACAATTTCTCTCTCCACATTATTCACTACCAAGGAGAGAATGGTTTGTTTTGCAACACATTGGATTGCAGAGCACTGGACACTTGTATGCTACATACCCTCTTAGCTGTTGTAGAACTACACTTTCCAATTTATAACAGGAAATCCAATTCTATAAAAATCTAATTATTTCATATAGTAGACTCAGCAGGACTCTCCTTCCACTCTTTCCCCCCTTTATTTGGCTGGGTGATGAGTGTGTTTCCTCTTGAGGTTTATATTTTTTCAATCGAGCTACATTTTGAGAACACACACACTAAAAGGGATTTGGCACACATCTTTTCCCATCTCTTTTCAGTAATTATAGTTAATGAAACTACGTGTGTTTTTTCACTTGTGTGGTCTTCTGGAAAATAAGAGTTTATTTTATTTCAAAAAATGTCATTTCAGGATTTTAGTGGGTTCAGTATTATTATCTTTTTCAAGGGTAACACTCAAATTCTTTCCAAAAATATGTTAATAATTATGGTATTAACCAAGAGAGAAACTGCTGTACTTCAAAATTAAAATTCATCTTCTTCTCCCCTGTTCTGTAATAACTAGGTCATCGGTTTGGGTGCTCCTGCTTAACATGCATTTAGTATCCATAGGTATTCCCTCACCTAGAGGCCTGATAGTTTTAATGAGATTATATCAAAGGATGTGAAGGCTGGAGAGTAGTAATATCATTTCACTGGGTAATTCCCAGAACTCTGATTTGTTTCAGTGAGGCAATTAAGACTGCTGACTACAATAAATGATACTAAGAGATTATAGAGGTTTTTCTGCATGAGTGCAGAGTTTAAAAAATAATTTAGGTTTACTTAGCATAAAAAACACTTCCAGAGGGAGAAAATAGTGGGCTTTTTTTCTTCTATTTCATTTTTCAATTTAGCCGAATGCATTGACGTGTTTTTCTCTTACTGTGTCTGTATGGCATTTATGCACACTCTGAGGATAAACGATTTCTTTGAGATATATTGCTAAAAGAAGTAGGTTTTAATTGTATATTTTCCTACGTGCCACTTATCTCTATAACGCTCATTAGCAGTTTATCCCCTATGTTTGTTAGCCAGGGAAGACTAAGTCAAAATATCATTTTCAACACAAGCTGCGTGCATTTACTAACCCCCCAACCCGTCTGCTTATTATGCCATTGCTCCAAAGACAGTAGGAGAGTTCCTGCAAACAAACACAGGAAAATCAAAGTTTGTTGTCTTGAAGAGTTAATTCTGACAGAGAGGTGACCTTTATCCCTACATAGTCACTCTTTTTTAATTTAATTTTATTTTTTTATCAAGCCTCTCCAAAGGGACTCATCATATGCAGGGCTCTATGAAGAGAAAAAGAAGAGCATTGTCCTTATCACCTCCTTCCAGAAAGTGGCAGAGTAATAGGACTTTGTAAGGCGAAATGAAGCCCAGTCTGATGGCTGCTGATTAAAAATTGACTCTGCCACATCAAAGAGGAGTTGAAGGTGAAAATGATGATCACTTCCCTCTCCCAGGGACCCTGCACCATTTCTTTTATTCAACCTTGAAAGGTTCTTTCTGAATAAGATAATATCCCTCGAGTCCATTCTGCCTTGGCAGCATGGAAAAATGTAGATCAGTATGCCTATTCTTTATGAAAAAAATGGGATTTTGTTAATGACATAGCACTTTAAAGTGATGGCTTGTATGGGGCAAATGCTGAGAAATTAATTATAAAATGCTTCTTAGACTGCAGATCAAATTAATTGCTGGTATGCAGCTACTAAAAAGACCACTGTAAACCTTAACTGCCTTTCCGGCTTTTTCCTGATTATTTGCACCCTTGGATATAATGTAGCTGCTTAGCCCCCTCTTTATTTTCACCACATTTTAGAAACACTGAATTCTCAGAAAGGTTGTCAGTTGTCATCTATGGTGTAATATCCTTATACATAAAAGGAAATGTGTATCATTTTTAATGTCAACATGTATCGCAGGTCTGTGTTGCCTGAATGTCTTATGCTACCCATTTGGAGCTATAGTCCTCAGAGAATCTATATATATAAATATATGTGTATATATAAATATAGATATACACAGATACAGTCTAGCTAGACAAACACATGTATATAGATTTAGCTAAAATACCTGTGAAAGTAGATTTTACAAAACATTTATATATTTATTAATAAATACAGAGTGAATTACACAAACACATCAAAGACTGAGATGAAGAAAGCAACATTTTATCCTACTTGGAAAAAAATAAACAGTATACATACTGATTCCAAAAAGGTGTGATATTTAACAAATGTTTTCATATTTTCATTTTCTATTTTGTGATTAACTTCTACTTGTTATTTGGGCAGACACAACATTTCCAAGAAGAACATTCCTAACTTCTTCAATGCTGTCTATAATTATACAGTTATTTTTAAAATTTCTTGGATTATTATAGAAATCTAAAACACAATAAAATGGAAGAGTAATTAAAGTTTTCAGAACAATTTAAAATCTTTACTATATAAGTTTAAAATTAATTAAATGAAAGTTATGTATTTAGATAGATTACATATTTTGAAATAATAATTTGTGAAATATTTTCTTTGTGTAAAATGGATACTCATAGCTAACAGACAATGTAGATTATAGGTCCCATACTTCTACATGTATGCATCATACAATGTTTATATAGAAGCTATTTTTGAATACCAAAATGAGTTAAGATATGATGATATATTTTTAAATTCAATGTATTTAATCAATATACCATTATAGTATTTCTGACTTTTTTTGTGTGTGCAAAATTTAAATAAAATTTTATAGTCTTGCTAATGACTAAGGGAAAAAAATTTTTGACATGGAACAAGTTGTGATATATAATTACATGAGAAAATAGCAAATAAGCTACTCATGGCATTAAAGCATTAAGAATAACTGGGCTATTTTCATTTCTTCAATGCCAAGTTAAATGTGCTTAAAATTGGAAGTAACTCATTTGAGTTAATTTTTATGTAGAATGTCTATTTGTTTGCTTTTTAGTGCTCAGTATCCAAAACTATATAGGTTTCCTTTTAATGTAGATCTCTGAAGACAATCTTTCCCAATTACTAAGAATATTATAAATAAATGGCCCTTAGAGAAAAATAGCATTTAAATAACATTTTACCACTGGTTTTCACTATAGAGTAATATATTTCATTTTAAAATGTGACAAAAAATATATTCAAGATTAAATTTAAAGTTTAGGCCATTCTTATTTCTAAGCTTTATTATATTAATTGTCTTATATTTCCATGGAAGTTATAGAATTGTAAAGATAAAATTATCCTTTTAAATGTGTTCCTGCCTTTTTACAAAATTATTCAATATCTTTATCAAATTAAAATATATTCTTTGATATTTATAGATAACTCTGGTTTCACCTAAGGTGTATATTATTTTTGCACAAAAGAAGAAATTAAAGGTAAAAAGAGATTATTCCTTTTTGATACTCATTATTTTTCATTGGTGTCTAAGCTTCTTGAAAACATGGGCCATTTTTTGTTTGTTTGTTTTTGTTTTCCTGTCTTAATGCCTAATGCATAGCTAGTTTTCAAATATATTTTTAAATAAATATTTCTAATAACTTCAAACTTTAAAAAAATTAGGTTCACAAAGAATTAAGTGAACATATCAAAATGATCAGACTAGTTTGTGCGTATTAGTATTGGTTCCTAGGTGAATTAAATGAATTTACCAAGAAATGATCTTTAGCATCTGCAGGAAAGATACATAATGATTTATATTAGTTATTAAAGCTCAAGATGCAACATATCAATCCCTTTCTTCTAATTAGAATTATTTTAAGATGGCAGCTGTATTAGTCAGGGTTCTCCAGGGAGAAGAATCAACAGGAGATATCTGTAAATAGTATGAGATTTTATAAGATTCTCTCACATGACTGTGGGGATGCACAAGTCCAGATTCTGCAGGCAGGCTGCAAACCAGGAGCTCCAAGGAAAGTCCAATGAAAGTCCTTGATGAGGTTCCGGGAGATGTTGGCTGTCCAAAGACAAGCTGAGACATTTTCTCTGAATGCTGAAATCACTTCCCCTTTTAAGGCATTCAACTGATTGGATAAAATGTCACTCATTACTCATGGCAATCTCCCTGGTTGATCATAGACGTAATCAGCCATCTATGCAATAAACTCGCTGGTGACTAAAGCCCATAAATGTCCTTGTATTACAATTAGTCCAGTGCTTGCTTAACCAAACAACTGTGCACAGTTACCTGGCTGAGCTGACACATTAGCCTAACCATCACAGTCCACCCCTTGTCAACTGGGCAACCATATACATTACATTAAACCATACTTAGTCTCCAAGTAAAAACAATAACAGACATGTATATGTATATATTTCCACCTAACAAGGTTCAACTATTCTGCGTACAACCAGAAACACTTTAATTCCCTACTGAATAGGGTGCAAGTCCTTGGGCAATATTCACTCTTAAACTTGACATCCTTAAATAGTATGACATGAAACTAATTCAACTTGTCATATGATATGGGAAAAGTTTGGGGAAGAAAACAAAGAAATTTGTTTTATGTACATATACAATCATACTCATAACTAAACAAGGAAGAAAGATTCATGGCTATTATAATCCTTGTTTCTGTAACTGGTCACATGGTCGGAGTTCCTATTTATCACTACTTTCTTCCACTACCCATTCCATGTTCCCATTACCCTCAGCAAGCACCTCAGGTGGCTGTGGTTCTTTCCTTGGTGGGGTGACCCAAACTTTCATTCCTGAAGATTCTGGGTCATTGTTAGTCCTGCTTGGATTGTTTTTTTGCAATTTTTATTGACTTTAATCACAGGGCGTGTCAGTACTAGGAGAGGCCTTGGGGATCTCCTGTATTCCAGGCAGACTCTTCTTTACCCTCATTATGTAAATGCAGTCCTATTTCCCCTTGATAGTCAGGATCAATCACCCCAGCCAGTACAGTAATTCCCTTCTTTGCCTGTTGATTCACAGGTAAGAGGAGCTCAAAATGGCCAGGTGGCAGTCTTAACTTCCAGTTCAATGAAATCATTGTTGTGTTCCCTGGTGGCAGCACTCCTTTTGGAACTAAGAGCAATAGACCAGCAAAGCTTAAGGTTGCAGGGACAGGAAGCAAAAATTTTCCTAATGGGTCACTAGGGGTAATAGTGAGTGGTGCCACTCCCATTTCTACCCCTTGATTCCTGGACCAATGAATCTTGGCTACCATAGAGTGAACACTGATTTAGAGCATACACAGCCTCCTGGAGAACATTGCCCCAGCCCTACAAGGTATTGCCACCTAGTTGGCACTGTAATTGAGTCTTCAAAAGGCCATTCCATCATTTTATCAGTCCAAGTGCTTAAGGATGATGGGTAAGACCAGTGAATTCCATAGACATGTGCCCATTTCTGCACATTATTTGCTGTGAAATGGGTTCCTTGATCAGAAGCAATGCTGTGTGGAATGCCATGGTGGTAGCTAAGACATCCGGTAAGTTCATGGATGGTAGTTTTGAAAGAAGCATTGCATGCAGGAAGTGCAAACCCAAATCCAGAGTATGTGTCTATTCCAGTTAAAACAAATTGCTGCCCATTCCATGGTGGAAGTAGTCCAAAGTAATCAACCTGCCACCAGGTAGCAGGGTGATCACCTCAAGGAATGGTGCCATATCTGGGGCTGAGTGTGGGTCTCTGCTGCTGGCAGATTGGGAATTCAGCAGTGGCTGTAGCCAAGTCAGCCTCAGTGAGGGGAAGTCCATGTTGTTGAGCCCATGCATAACCTCCATCCCTAACTCCATGGCCACTTTGTTCATGAGTGCATTGGGCAATGACAGGAGTGGCTGGGGAAAGAAGCTGAATGTTAGCCACAGAGCAGGTCATTATATCCACTTGATTATTAAAATCTTCCTCTGCTGAAGTCACCCTCTGGTGAGCATTCACATGGGACACAAGTATTTTCATGTCTTTTGCCCACTCAGAAAGGTCTAACCACATACCTCTTCCCCAGACCTCTTTGTCACCAATTTTCCAATCACGTTCCTTCCAAGTCTCTGACCATCCAGCCAAAACATTGGCAACAGCCCATGAGTCAGTGTACAAATGAGTCAGTGTACAAGTGAAGAAATGTCCATTTCTTCTTTCAACCAAAATGAACAAATAGGTGCACTGCTCGAAGTTCTGTCCACTGGAAGCATTTTCCCTCACCACTGCCCTTCAGGGATGGCCCAGAAAAGGGCTTCAGGGCTGCACCTGTCCACTTTCGAGTGGTACCTGCATATTGTGCTGAACCATCTGTAAACCAGGCCCGAGTTCTCTCTTCCTCAGTCAACTGATTGTAAGGGACTCCCGCAGAGGCCAAAGCTGTGGGCTGAGAGAGAGACGGTAACATGGCAGGGGTGGTGACCATGGGCATTTGGGCTATTTCCTCATGTAACTTACTTGTGCCTTCAGGACTCGCTTGAGCCATATCTCATATATACCACTTCCACTTTATGATGGAGTGCTGCTGTGCATGCCCAACTTTATGGTTTGGTGGATCAGACAATACCCAGCTCATTACAGGCAACTCAGGTCTCATGGTAACTTGATGGCCCATGGTTAAGTGTTCAGTCTCTACTAAGGCCCAGTAGCAAACCAAAAGCTGTTTCCCAGAAGGAGAATAGTTATTTGCAGAGGATGGCAGGGCTTTGCTCCAAAATCCTAAGGGTCTGCATTGTGATTCCCCTATAGGGGCCTGCCAAGGGCTCCACACAGCATCTCTATTTGCCACTGAAACTTCCAGCACCATTGGATCTGCTGAATCATATGGCCCAAGTGGTGGAGCAGCTTGCACAGCAGCCTTGACCTGTCACAGAGCCTCCTCTTGTTCTGGTCCCCAATCAAAACTAGCAACTTTTCTGGTTACTCAGTAAATGGGCCAGAGTAGCACACCCAAATGAGAAATGTGTTGTCTCCAAAACCCGAAGAGACCAACGAAGTGTTGTGCCTTTTTTGGTCATAAGAGAAGCTAGATGAAAGAGCTCATCCTTCACTTTAGAAAGGATATCTTGACACCACACCACTACACACCTAGAAATTTTACTGAGGTGGAAGGTTCCTGTGTTTTTGTTGGATTTATCTCCTATCCTCTCTCACACAAATGGCTTACCTATAAATCTAGAGTCTTTGCTAATTCTTGCTCACTAGGTCCTATCAACATAATATCATCAATATAATGGACCAATGTGATGTCTTGTGGGAGGGAGAGATGATCAAGTTCCCTGCAGACAATATTATGACAGAGGACTCAAGAGTTGATATACCCATGAGGCAGGACAGTGAAGGTATACTGCTGGCCTTGCCAGACAGAAGCAAACTGTTTCTGGTGGTCCTTACTAATGACAATTGAGAAAAAAGCATTTGCCAGTTCAACAGCTACAAATTGCTGTTTGCAATTTTCTCAAGCAATTAATACCACTTCTGGGACAGCAGCTGCAATTGGAGTCACCACCTAGTTAAGTTTACTATAATCTACTGTCATCCCCCAAGATCCATCTGTTTTCTGCACAGGCCAAATAGGAGAGTTGAATGGGGATGTGGTGGGAATCACCACCCCTGCATCCTTCAGATCATTGATGGGGGCACTAATCTCTGCAATCCTTCCCAGAATCCCATATTGGTTTTGATTTACTTTTATTTTTGTTTTTTTTGCTAGGCAGAGGCAGTTCTAATGGTTTCCACTGGCCTTTCCTGCCATAATAGCCCTCACTCTAAATCAGGGATCCAATGTGGAGATTTTGCCTATTCCAATTATGCATTCTGGAACTGGGGAAATAACCACAGAATGGGTCCGGAACCCACTGGACCCACTGTGAGATGGACTTGAGCTAAAACTCCATCAATCACTTGATCTCCAAAAGTCCCTACTCTGACTAGTGGACCAAAACAGTGATGTTTTGGGTCTTCTGGAATTAATGTCACTTCTGAGCCATTGTCTAATAATGTCCGAAATGTCTCATCATTTCCTTCTCCCCAGTGCACAGTTACTATGGTAAAAGGCTTTAGGTCTCCTTGGGGAAAGGTGGGAGGAAGATTAACAGTATAAATTTTTGGCAGTTTAACAGGATCTTTCCTGAAGGGGACCTGGCCTTCTCCTCATTCAAGGGGCTCTAGGTCTGTAAGCTGTCTCAAACTGGGAATAGATTAAGGGGCCATGATTCTCTGCATTTGTAATTTGAGTTAGGGTTTTGTTCACTACAACTAGAACTCTTCTGCTTATACAGATCCAGAAGAAACTTAGTAGACTGCCCATCTATTTCACTTCTAGTACCCCATGATCTATTAGCCAATGCCAACTCTATGCAACTCAGACTAATCTGAGTGCTGCTTTGAATCTGCCTTTCATTGCGGTAGCCACACCTACCTTGTCTTTGGTGATTACCTGCCTATACTTGACTTTCACAGGCCCAAGATGCAATTATCCCCATAATGTTTAAGGATTCTAATTCCATTACAGCTGCCCCTACAATAATATCTGGACTACAGAGAAGTGCAACCACAGAACTCTTCAGGGAAGATGGAGTTAGTCTTACAAATGTATTCCTCACAGTCCTGGTCAAAGGTGTGTCCTCTGGACATTCCTGGGATGGGTAGGCAGTTCTTAAAAATCCATTCCAGCATTCCCTCTTCTACTGTATACCAGGACAAATTGGGCATCACAATCTCAGACATGCTAGGCCATCTTATGGTTCATGTTTCATTCAACCACCTGAAGAAACTGTTAGAGCTCTTTCTAACCCCTCGAGCTTCAGTGTTGAATCCAGAATTTCTGCTTAGTGGGCCCATATCAATAAATTCAGGGTGATCCAACTTTATATTCCACACATATTCCCCTGATTTCTGTCTATTTAAGTTGGAAAACTCATGCAGTTCTTTCAGAGTATAGGGTATTTCTTCATGGGTCACACTTTGCATTTCACCTTTGGGGGTTTGTTGTGATTTTAGTCTAGTAATAGGTCTCAAAGAGAAGAGGGGTGGTGGGGGTGGGTAAGGAGAAGGATTTGGAATGTCTTTCAAGCTACTGACCTCAAGGCATTCCTTTGCATTTTATTCTGGTGAGACAGGATTAATTTCTTCAGACAGGGGTTAGAAGGCACATTCCTCAGGGCAGGGTGGAGTTTGGGCAGTGCATGCTGGAGTTGGGTTGGTACCTGTCTTAGGGCTGGGAAGATGTCTGGACTCCCTGGGGCAGGCTGGAAACTGGGTGATAAAAGTTTGACAAAGTGTGGTCTCTACAGGGCAGGCCATCACAGGTTTAGCTGGTAAAGTCTCAGCAGAATTTGGGTTTCCAATGTCCCCACCAATATTATCATCATCCCATATGTCTCCATCCCAGTCCTCTGGGTTCCACTCCTTTCCAATCAATGCCTTCACTTTAACCACAGATACCCCGCAGGGCTGAGATTTTAGTTTCCTTTCTAACTCTGCTACTGGTACAATGAGAGTCTGAGTCTGGTTCTCAAGCCTGTGGCTGCAGGAAACAAGATTTTCTTTCAGAGCACACAGAGAAACTTTCACATAATTCATGCCACGTTTAAGTTGTAAATTTGAATCCTTTAGGTCATCTCTTTCTTTTGTAACTGTATCCAGAGTATCTAGGAGGAGCCAGCCAACATCATTATACCATTTGACTCCATATAACTCTGTTAAGGTGTTGAAAACACTCTCACCCAGATCCTTGCCTCTTATAAGCATGGAAGTAGGGGAATCTAGTGATGATATTTTGGGTATCTCCATTGCCAGCTCATGCTGTGGACTGTTAGTGGCCTCTTCATTATTGGAAAGGGGGTCATTAGTACCCTTGAGTCCAATTAGAGTAGAGAGCCAATTGCACAACTCCCAGAACCACTTCAGACATCCCATGTTTAAGATTCTGTTCCTCAAGAACAACTCCTGTTACCAAGCTGTATTAGTCTGTTCTCTAGGAAACAGAATCAACAGGAGATATCTGTAAATAGTATGAGATTTTATAAGAGTCTTTCACGTGATCGTGGGGATGCAAATGTCCAGGTTCCGCATGCAGGTTGCAAACCAGAGGCTCCAATGAAAGTCTAATAAAGGTCCTTGATGAGGTTCCGGGAGACGATGGCTGTCCAAAGACAAGCTGGGACATTCTCTCTGAATGCTGAAATCACTTCCCCTTTTAAGGCATTCAACTGATTGGATAAAATGTCACTCATTGTTGATGGCAATCTCCCTGGTTGATGGTAGATGTAATCAGCCATCTATGCAATAAACTCACTGATATCTAAAGCCCATAAATGTCCTTGTATTACAATTAGTCCAGTGTTTGCTTGACCAAACAGCTGGGCAAAATTACCTGGCTGAGTTGACACATTAGCCTAACCTTCACAGCAGCTGAATCATACTCTAAGCACACTTAACTAATATTTCTCCCCTGATCCTATACTGCTCGTGCATCACTCATATGGATATGGATAAAAGTTATAAACATGTTGCTTTAATCCAGGGTTTCTCAACCTTGGCACTACTGACATCTCAGTTAGATAATTCTTTGCCATGTCAGGTACCCTGTGCATTGTAGGATGTTAGGATATTTAGCAGCATCCCATGTCTTTGCCTATTTGATGCTTGTAGCATTCTACCCTCCTCACTGCACCTCCCTAATTGTGACAGCCAAGGTAATCCAGACATTACCAAATACCCTCTAGGGAAAAATCACCCTCCTCCCATCCAAACTTTCATTGAGAACAACTGCTTTAATCCTACAGAGCAGATTAAGAACCAGGTATTGTTGCAAAAGACCAAAAGGAAAGCCTAAGATCATTGCGTTGTTTGAATTTGGTAGGGTCCTGGAGTTCTTGATTAGCCTTTGCATATCACAACCCATAAGAAACCTTGCAGTTTGTTCTATTTGCTTTCTTTTCTACTCTACATTCCCATTTTTAGTAGTAGCTTCTAAGTTATTTGTAATCGTTTTCTGTAATGCCTGTCTTTCCAACTAAATTTCAAGCACTATAACATGGAATTATACAGTTTTTCACCACTTTATTACAATCTTGACTTTCAACTATATTGGATCCGACTTTTCCTCTGGGTCTATGTGTGATTGCACAAGTTTTCACAAATGTTAAGTGACTAAGACAATCTTTTCCCATCAATTGAAATTAAGTACTAATTCATTTTACAGGTTCAGCCTCAAAGTCAATTCAAAATTGTTCTTCACAGAACTGTTGCTTGGATTAGAGGAGAGGACTCTGTATTCTGACCCCGAAATGCATTTTCCCCTTATTGTTCTGGGTATATTCTCTTCAGGGATTAGGGATATGAAAGAAGAATAAAACAGACAGGAGTCTCTTTATGTTACTGCCCACTTGTCAGTGGTGGGAGAGATTGTTGCCCTTATGCTGTCCAGTCTATTTATCACTCTCCAGACTCTCTACACATGAGAAGCTCTTCTAAAGAAGCATCATACCTTCCCCTGTCCCTGTCAGGAATAGATGACTGCTATCCCTTCTAGTTGTCCTATGTCCCTCACTTGATACAACAGCCATGTGGAGACTCTGTGTATCCTACTCTTTTCTAGTCTACACTGGGGACCTCTTCTGCCACCTAGAAGCTACAAAGTTGTATGGTAAAATGAAAGTTGCCCAGGTCATGTTCCCAGGTACTCTGCAGCATTGTCCTGCTGGAATCTGCTCTGCAGAACCCTTATCAGCTTTCCAAAGACCAGAGGTAATCTCTATTCTATATTCATTCTATATTTGAAATGCACTCAAATTTCATGAGAAAAATGTTAAATATGCTTCTCTCCTTTCCCATATTTGGAGAATAGGATTGAAAAGAAACACGTTAATTATTTTTGTTCCAAAAAAAATTCTCCAGAGAGGCTTAAGGCCACCACCACTCAGAGGTGACTGTTTCCTTCTTTAAAATATCCCTAATTTTAAAACTAACTCTTGGAACTCTCTTCACTTGGCTTTGGGGAGACTATGATTCTCACCTCATACATAATACTCTACAAAAGACAACCCTCTTCTTTCGGGTCTTCTTATTCTAACACCCAATTAATACTGGAGTCCCTGTGGGGAAAATTTGCCCTATCTGTTGATTTCTTTCTTTGGTGCCTTTACTCCCTAGCTTAGGACCTTACCTTAACCACATTATTAGGACAAAGGGAGAAAATCCTACATGACATCCTGTTATCTCTACATGACTGTTAAGTGTTTGTTCTCCCATAGGATTTATCTTAATCAGAAGTGATTTGCTCTTTGACAGAATGTGATGGTAACAAGAAAGTAGAACTTGAATATTGACCCTGTACCTTGCCTTTCATTATAATTAAGAAAAGAAAAGGGGAGAGAGAGGTTAAGCTCTACTGCATCTTATATTCATTAAAATATACAAAAGGTTTAAATTAATTTTTCAGGTTAAAATTACTTTCCTTTTCCAACCTATTCTATAATAATGAGTGTTGGAATTCTAATTAGTGCTTCTTTTTAATTAGCAAGGGTGCCAGGGCATAAGTTTGATTTCTGTGTGTGCCTTTGACATATGGTAACCTTGGAAATCACATGTCATTATTTTGTACCACTATAAGAAGTATATTCTGATTCTCTTTGTAGAAATATATATTCTAGTCTCAGGTATCTCAGAATTAACTTCATATGAACTCCATTCTATGCGCAAAACTTTGCATAAACATTGTCTGCTCTTGGATGTGTCTTTAGAAGTGCTATTTAATGTTGCAAGAATGAATTGATTAAATTATCATCAGTGGTGCAAGATTCATCTATGATTGTGCCAGAAACTAAATAGAGAAGCTTCATCACTGTAGGATGACTGGAGTGGAGTTTTTCATCTACCTATCTATCTATCTATCTATCTTAATGTGTTGTTGCTATTATTATTTTATAATTTTTACCCTTTCTGGATTGCTCCAGCAGGCAGTATGAATTTGTTCTTTGAAATGGTACCTAATGCTCTTAAATGTGGTAATGGTCTAAGCTAAGACTTCTACACTGAACTGAGAGGTAAATTAAAATTATTAATGAAGGTTTAAGCATTTATGATTTGGAATAGTGGCTGATGCTCCACAAGAGAGAGAATGTTTGAAAACCTATAACAAAACAAAATATTATTTTCTAAGAGTTCATGTTTGATGTTAGAGCAGGAATGAAGGATGACCCAACATCGTAGCCCTGCAAAAAGGAAATAGGACTGCGAGAAACTTCAAGATACTAACAATCTAAGAACTCTTTTTTAGAAACCCAGAAAAAAAGAGAATCTGGAATCATATTTGCATAATATATGAAAAGACAAAAATGGATGTTAGGTACACTGTGTTATATACATAATGATTTTGTGTTTGATGTTAATTTATCATGTATTCTTAGAAAAAGATAAATATAAAGCACATTTCAGAATTTTGACCCAAGGATATAAAATTTATTATTATTATTTCACTTTTATTTTGAAAGGGTGTCTTCATTAAGGATCTGCAATTTCAGGAGCAATATGAATTTTTGAGTAGTAATATTGAAAGGAGATGGAAGTAGGCAATAATGTCAAGCATAAAAAATAATGTGTTGGGCAGCTCAAGTGACTTAGAACAAAATTTTATTGATTTCTAATCAGTCAATAATGCCTAATATTGAAAAAAGGAACCAATCAACCACAGTCCTTCGTTTTTTAGCCTAAAAGTGATTTTATTTTCCACTCCAATTCAGGATTCTAGGCAGTGGTACTCAGATATGAGACATTTCCTATTTTAATGTATTTTTTTGCTTTTAGTCCATCTCAAATAGAAATTTTATTCTACTAGGGAAGTCCCTTGCCACTGTATTTTCTTGGTTCAAATTTGCACCAAAATTATAAATAATAAGACCTCAAATATTGTAAGTATTTTTGGATTAGTTTAAATTAAGTATGGACAGAATTTCAATAAGAGTTTGATGAAAGTTTATTTGATTATATTCAAGTATACAGACTAATAAGTTAATAGTATATAGGATATTTGAGACTATGACAATATTATTACAATGTAAAAGATTAAGTAAAGTTAAAAAAAAAAAAGAATTGTAGGGATATTTACAGAAGCCACAAGCTAGGTGTATAGTATGTTGGATAACCAACTGGAATGGTAAGGCACATAAAGCATAAAGAATTGTAATAGGCACTATGAAAAATTTTCAGCATTATAAAAGCATAATGGGAGATGTGACAGTTCTCCAACAATCTGCATGGACAATGCTATACTGAAGGTTCTGTGCTAAAGCTTAGGAAATATATATACCCAAACTGGCATACAGTTCTGGAAAAAAATATTTTGCAATGTGTGGATAGATGAATGTAATAGGAATGTTTAGGTTGGAGACAAGAGATTAGAGACATGACAAGTTTTCATTTAGGAGGGATTCTATATGTTCCAATGGCTTCAGGAGTAAGAAAAGGATCGTCAAGTGTATTAAATGAAGACAATTTATGGTTCTAAATATTAGAATTCCAAATATTGGAGTGACACTTTTTAATGGAAATGAATCTCTTGTCATGTAAACTTAGTAAGATTACTGGTGAGCTGATTGAAGCCACCAGACATTTATGGTCCCTTCCATTCTTGCAATTTTATGGTTCTGGAAAATGGGATAGCAATACATCACTTTAAATATGTAAGCATTCCCTTCATAATTTTGCTTCTACTCTTAATTTTAATTATTAATTTTGTAAATATTAATTGAATATTTATATGTACTGATTTTGTGCTGAATACTTGGGAAGGTTGGGGTTATTCACAGACAGTTGATAGTTAAGTTGAAAAGACAGACACTTAAACAATTAATTACTGCCCATTATAGCAATTCTTAAACTATAGAAAAATTCATCTTATCTTGGGAGCCCATCTTAAGGGGAAGTATTTCTTTTTGTGGAAGGAATGATCAAGAAATTTACATAATCTTGCTTCTACAGTTATATAGATATACATTAAGGTGAAAAAAAGGAAAGAACATTCCAGGACAAAGAAACAAGATTGACCACTGCAAAATGGTAAGAAAGTACATGACATGGTCAGAGAACTGTATTATGGCACCTGAGAAGCAATGGGAGACAAAGCTGGGTGAAAAAGAACTTGATTAGTCTGATTAGTGTCCTAAAGAGTTTACCATGTGACCAAAAAAAAAAAAAGGAATGATGTCTACTGTACATTGAAGCTCACCAGGTAACAGGCACTTTTCTAAGCACTTTACACATATTGCTTCACTTATTTTCTATAATATTTATTAAGTAGGTACCAGTATTTTACTCTCACAGATGAGAAAGCTGTGTTAAATAAAGATTAAATAACTTGCCTAGGGTTTTACTGCTATTGCATGTTAAAGCAAAAGTTTGAGCTTAGTCATTCTACCACTGGGGTATATACATTTGACAACTGTGTCATGTTGTGCTATAACTTCCCCAGCCAAATAAAGTTGGAATCAGTGGAAGATGATTTAAAATTGGCAATAATAGAAACAAGAAAAAGAGTTAAGAAATTTTTACTGTAACAATTCAAGAAGCAAGTGATAGCACCATACAACCACAAGAATGAAGGATGAAGAGTTCCACTTCTAGAATGGTAGCACAAGAAACTTCTTAACACTGTTTGTAGCAAAACAAATATAACTGGTGAAATTTTAAAAAAATACAGAACAAACTAATAAAAAACAACATTTAAAGTATCTGAAAATTGTTATAAGAACATACAGCAAATGAAAAAACATTTCTTCAATAAAATCTATTAAATCTGAATAAGAACAGTGAAATTCATTGGCCCATAAACTGTGACCCATTTCCTTCTCAGCTCTTCAGCTCACAATTATAAAGCTCTACTGCATGCAGGCTTGGCCAAAAGATGAGACTCCCTCGCCTGCCAGCTCCCAATCAAGGTCTACAGTATTTCACCAGGAAGAGTAAGTCACCAGCACTTCACATCTACCCTTACCCAGATATTGGTTGACAAGACTAAATTTTAGATAAGTGCAGCTGAGACATCGAGAACTCCTGCCCTAGTCACAGTATGTAAAAAATATTGAGACCCAAATCACCCTTTCCCCAACCCACTTGTAGGTGGGATGTTCCACACTGGGAGATGCAAGCTGAAGAACTAGGGTATACTACTCACACCCAGAAATCCACTCATAGAGCACGGGTGCCACAACAAAAGAAACAGGCCTCTTTCCCCACCCCTTGTTCAAGAGCCTATTTTTCGGTGGAAAGGCCAGCTGTAAGAACAGCTCATCTTAAAGGAACTGACTTAATTTGAAACATAGTGTGGGGAAGTTCAAGCCTAAAGATACTCTAAAAACTAATGGACATTTTGCTGCTAAGCAATAGAGGAAGCTGGTAGCTCCAGGAGCGCAACAAGCTCAACTGAGAATCAGCAAGTTTACCAGATAGAACTGAGAAAGAAATGTCTAAGAGAAGCCCTCCTGAGGTTAGAAGAAACCACAATGATTGGCCTCAAAAAATATTCTTATAAAAGGGACCAAATTTATTCAGAACAGACTGTGGGCAATTTATTCACTAGGGAATTCTCAATAACAATAGCACAATCAGCCAGTGATTATTGGAGCCTAGTGGCTGGTTGCTATATCAACAGAGGAAGACAGCTTAATACAGAGATCAAGAAAGATATAATCAAAGATAATCCTGCTAAAGACATTGGTACATCAGAGTAAGTGTGTGCATATCCAAGATTGTGCCCTATGAGAAAGGACATCAGGATCTTCACATTCTGAAGAAAATATACTCCATTTAATAGTCCAACCAAGTCACTAAACAAGTAAACAAGAAAAACAACAACAACAAAATAAACTTTGGCGTAGGGGTAGTCATTATCCTGACTTTCTACAGTAAATTTACTAAAATGTCCAATTTTAAACTAAAATTTATAAGACTTGCCAAAAAATTCCCAGGAATTTGTGACCCTTACACAGGGAAACTATGCAGACAATGGCAAACTCTGTAAGAGTGAAGAAGGTCTAGATGTTAGACATAACAGATCAAAACTTTAAAACTGGATATATATGTGTGTGTGTATATATATATATATATGTATATATTAAAAGAACTAGAACAAACCATGGATAAAGAAATAATGGAAGGCATGATGACAGTGACTCATCAAATACAGCATGCATTCAAGAGACATAAATTATAAGAAAACAACCAAATGGAAATCTTGAAATTGAAAATTATAATTGAAATGAAAAATTCATTAGAAGGGCTTACAGTGGATTTCAACTGACAGAAGAATAAAACAGCAAGCTTGAAGATAGATCAATTGAGATCATGGAACCTGAAAAACAGGCAAAAAACAGAATGCATGAAAATGAACAGAGCCTCAGAGAAATGTAGTATGTCAACATATACATTATAGATATATAATACATTATAGGCATATTGCAAGAAGAAAAAAGAGAAAAAAAAAGTAGAAAAAAGATTTTAAAAATTAATGGCTGAAAACATTAATGAACATATTAAAGAATATCTTTGAAGTCCAAATAGGATGAACACAAAGCAATCCAAACCTATGCATAAGCAAACCATAACCAAAAGAAAGCTTGATACTCTATACTAATGAGACACTAAAGACTTTAAGTCTGACTTTATAACCTGAGATAAAGAAAAGCATTTTAAATTGATAAATATGTCAATTCATAAGCAATTTAAAAAGTGTAAACATGTATGAACCTAACTATAGAGCTCTAAAATACATGATGAATAATTGACAGAATTGAAGGAAGAAATAAAAACTCAACAATAATTGTTGGAGATTTCAATATGTCATTTTCAATAATGAACGAGACAACTAAGTAGAGGGTCAACAATTAAATGACATGCAAAAAAATATTATGCAAGTAAATCAAGCAGATATTTAGAGAACACTCTGCCCAACACCAGGAGAATACACATTTTTCTCAAGCACATCTGGAACTTATCCAGGATAGATCATATGCTAGATATTCTATGCCATAAAAAAGACACAAAAATTTTGAAAAGATTGAAATGGTCCACAGTATATTTGCCAATTATATTGGAATTAATTAAGAAAGCAATAATAGAGGGAAATCTTGGAAATTCACAAATATGTGGAAAATAAACAACACATTACGACCATCAGATCAATAAAGAAATCACATGGGAAATTAGAAAAGACACTGTGATGAATTAAACAAAACCAAAACATACCAAAATGAATGGGATGCAGTGCTTAGAGGTAAATATATAGCTGTTAACACCTGTATTAAAAGAAGGAAAAAGATTTCAAATCAATAACTTAAACTTCATCCTTGAAACATTAGGAAAAGTATAGAAAAGCAATCCCAAAGCAAATAAACTGAAGAAAAGAATATATATTAGAACATAGATAAATGAAACACAGAAAAGATAAACAATAGAGAATATCAGCAAAACCAAACAAAAAAAAAAATGATTCTTTTTATAGGTAAACAAATTTGATAAAACTAGTGTAGACTCAATTATTAAAATCAGTAATGAAAGAGGGCTTATCATTACCAATATTGTAGATATGAAAATGATTTTAAGGAAATACTGTTCAAAATTATATGTCATCTAATAGTTTAGATGAAATGAACAAATGCCTACAAAGACACAAACCATTGATACTGACTTAAGAAGAAATAGAATCTAAAGAGGCTTATAATACTAAAAAGATTGAGTTTGTAATCAATATACTTCCCATAATAAAAAGCCCAGACCTTAATAATTTTACTGAAAAATTCCACTGAACATTTAAAGAATAATTTATATGCGAATATTCTCGCTGTCCTGATTTTGTGTTAATCAGGGTAGGCTAAACATTCACTATATTAGAATGTGTCCCCAGGCCTAGTTTTTCTCCCTAGGTCTGGTTTTTGGAATGCTGGTGATAAACTAAGCTTGATTTAGTATATGACCATCCTGTATAGGAAAAGACTGTAACTTTGGGTATCTTTGGTCAACCTTAAGAGATATAACAGGGAGACGGATGTGGCGCCAGTGGTTGGGCATCCATCTCCCAGGGACCGCCCAGTAAAACTTTTAAAAAAAGAAAATTCTAGAGGCACATGGGCCACCAGGCCCTGCGCGCAGGTGATCCGCCAGGCCCGGAGCGGGTGAACCGCCAGGTCCCGCTCACAGGTGAGCTGCCAGGCCACGTCCGCACATGCGCCACTAGGCCCCATCCGCGGGTAAAACGCCAGGCCCTGTGAGCAGGTGAGCTGCCAGGCTCTGTGTGCGGATGCACCGCTGGTCCCCGCGAGCAATGCAGCAAGATGATGACATAACAGGAGAGTGACACAAGGGGGAGCCAAGACGAATCGTGCTGAAAACCCAGGGACTAAGGTGGCGCAGGAGGTAGGATGCCTTTTTCCTACATCGGAGGTTCCAACCCAGCGAATGGACACAGAAACGGCAAACACAGGGGGTGGGGGGTGGGGGGTGCGGTAAAAATGGACAAAAGTAAATAAATAAATAAATAAATCCTTTAAAAAAATGTATCTGGGAGGAAGATATGGACTATAGTCGATAGTAATACTTTGACGATGCTCTTTCATGATTTGTTAACAAATGTTTCACAACAATGCAGGGTATTTGTGCAGGAGGTGATATGTGGGAGCCCTCTATGATGTTATGCATGTTTGTTTTGTAAGTTCTTGATGTTTACTGAATGCTTATATTTTATGTATGTTCATGTATGAATGATATACTTCAATAAATTATTTTTTAAAAAGAATAATTTATCATAACCCATTTAAAATAGGGAATGGATCTGAAGAAATATTGATCCAAAGTAGATGTAGAAATGGCCAAAAAATAAAGATGTTAAGCATCATTAGTCATTAGGGAAAGGTGGAAATGAAAACTACAATGTCATATCATTTCACACCCATTAGGATGGCTATAACTAAATGAGACAATTTGAGTGTTGGCAAAGATGTGGATAAATTGGAGCCCTCATACATTTCTGGTGGGAATATAAAATGGTAAAGCCATTTGGAAAACAGTTTGCCTGTTCCTCAAAAAATTTAATTTTAGAATTACCATTTGACACAGCAATTCCAATCATATGGGGGTACTCAAGAGTAATGAAAATTTAAGACCACCAAAAATTTGCATGTGAAAGTTCATAGCAGTATTATTCATAATAGCACAAAAGTGGAAACAACCCAATATCAATAAACTAATTAATGGATAAATAAATGTAGTCTTTCAATACAATGAAATATTATTAGGCAATTAAAATGAATAAAGTACTGACAAATGCTGTAACATGGATGAACCCTGGAAATGTTATGCCAATTGAAAGAAGTCAGTCACAAAACACTTCTTATTTTATGATTCCATTTACAGGAAACGTCCAATATAAGCATATACATAGCGATAAATTGTAGATTAATGAGTTGCCAGGGATTGAGGGTGGGGAAAATGGGGAGTGACAGCTAATGTATAATGGGTTTCTTTGTTGGGTGATTAAAATATTCTAAAATTAAATTATGGTGAGGGTTTCACAACTAAGTAAGAAAATTAAGAAACAGTGAAATATATACTTAAAATGTGAAATTTATTTTATATTATTTGTATCTCAATAAATCTATAATTAAACACACACACACACACTTACCAGTTATTGTACTGAGAAAATATGCATGTTCCTTCTACAACATAATTTGCATTACATTCCTTCTTCAGTCTTCCCAATAAGTAATATGCCAGTATGTGGATCTAAAAAAAAAACAACCTAGTGATAAAAGAGACATCATCTATTGACAAAACCAGGAGAAAAGCCTATACTGAACACATTGTTGTGAAATATCCTTCTTAAAAATACTTTATGTAATTTTCACTTGGAAAACATTTTTGAATAAATATTCCAAAGGAGAAAAAGGAAAGTAAAATACAAATTTCCATCCATGCAAAACCTAAAAAAATTCATTGCCAGCACACTTGTACTACAGGAAATATTAAAGAGTTTTAAAGGAATAATTAATATGATACCACATGAAAATGTGGAACTACATAAAGGAAAGAAGAGCTCTAGCAATTATGTTGACATGATTAAAACATTTTATTGTATTTAAAGCTTTCTAAATGATAATTGAGTGCTTAAAGCAAAAGTAATAGCAAAATAATATGTGTTTTATAATGGAAGTGAAAGTGTACATAAAATTTATGACAATTTCATAAATGAATGGAGGAAAGAAATGAAAGTATATTATTTTAAATTTCTTATGCAATAAGTGAAATAGTAGACTTTGATGGTATAAGATCACTTGATGGAATAATTTACAGATATATACCATAAGTGCTGAAGTAACCACCAAAATAAGAAAACGAGGTATAGCAAATAAAACAGACTGAAATCATTTAAAAAAATCTTTGATTAATTCAGAAAAAGTCAAAAAAAGAGGAAAAGGGAAACAAGAAGTTGACACAAATAGAAAAAAAATATTAAGGTGACAGACTTAATTCTAATGATATCAATAATCACATTAAATGTAAATGTTCCAAATACCCCATAAAAAGGCAGGAATTGCCAGGATATATACTAAAACAAAAAGCATGACCCAATTATATGCTCCTTCTTACTAGTACACCTTAAATATAAATACACTTACAAGTTGGAAGGAAAAGGATGGGAAAATGTATACAATGCTGATATTAACTAAAAGAAAGGAGAAGTGTCGAGAAAATCACCATATCAGGAAGGAAGAAGGCATTTCATAATGATAAAGAGGTTAATTCATCTATAGAATTAACAATAATAAACATCTACACAACTTTTAAAAGAGCTTCAATATATGTGAAACAAAACTGGTAAAACTATGTGGTGAAATAGATAAATCCACAATTATAGTCAGAGATTTCAATACTCCTCTTTCTCTGTATGGTTTGTAAAGTACACAGAAAATCAGGAAAGACAGATGAAAACAGACATAGAAGACCATCTCAAATCAATTACCGCAGGTTCCACCTTAAAAAAAAAAAAAAAACTAGAAAAGATCAAATTAAATTCAAATTAAGCAACAAAAGGAAATATCTAAGATCAGTGTACATCAATGATGTAGAAAACAGAAAAACAATAGAATAAATCAAAGAAATCAAAAGCTAGTTCTTTTTTCTTTGATTTACTTTTAGAATATCAATAAAATTAATATTCTTCTAGAAAGACTAGAAAGGAAAAAGGAGAAAAAATACAAGTTATCAATATCTTCGAATGACAGAGTGGTATCACCACAGATTTTATAGAGTTTTAAAGGATAATACACAAACATTATGAGCAACTTTATGCAAATAAATTTGGCATTAGATAAAATGGACAAACACCTTTAAAGACACAAGCTGCCAAAGCTCAATAAAGAATAAATAAACTAAATAGGCTTAAGAATAATAAGGAAATTGAATTCTTTGTTAAAATTTTTTTTCCAAAAAATCTCCAGACCCAGATGACTTCACTTGTTAATTCTACCAAAAATACCGATTCTACAAAAACTTTTCCAGAAAATGAAGAGTAAGAATACTTCCTAGCTCATTCTATGATGCCAACATTACAATGATTCCTAAACCATACAAGATATGGCAAGAAAAGAAAATTGCAAGACAGCATCATTCATAAAAATGGGTATAAAATTCCTAATGAAATTTTACTAAATTGAAACCTGCCATATATAAAAAAGATGATACATCTTGACCATATGGTGTATCCTAGAAACACAAGGTTTGTTTAAAATTTGATTTGGATTGAATTGTATACCCCAGTTTGGACATGTTTGTGGTCTTGGTCTGCATGCTGGGGTATATAAACCCATTGTCAATAAGATCTCTTCAGGATGTAACTTCATTTAAGGTATGAACCATCTAAATCTGGTTAAGCTTTACTCTAGACTAGAGGAGTCCTTTAGAAGCTGAATGAAAGTCAGACTGGAAGAGAAGCCACAGGAAGCAGCCAAAAGCCAGAGAGGAGAAAAAAGATTTTCTATCTCCACTTCAGCCAGCCAACTTCTCCTGGTGAATTCATTGAAACCTTAATTGGTGTTCTCAACTAATGGCCTGCTCTATGAAATTCGAACTTGACTATCCCCATGGCTGTGAATCAATTCCTGTAACAAATCTCATAATATTTACACACACACACACACAGATACATACACATCATGTCGGTTCTGTTTTCCTGGAGAGCCCTGACTAATAAAACATTCAAAAATCAATCAATATAATTCACCAAATTAATCAACCAGAAAAAAAATGTTATTATCTCAATAGATGCAGAAAAAGCATTTGACAAAATCCAACATCCAGTCCTCATAAAATCTACAAATGGAACTTACTGAACCTGATAATAGGCATCTATGAAAAACTTATGGATAACATTAAAATGTTTGTATAGATACTTCACCAAAGAAGGTAAACAAATGGCAAATAAGCTCACTGAAAGATGCTCAACATTATTAATCATTGGTGAAATGAAAATTAAAAGCACAATGAAAATCCAATATATTTCTGTTAGAATGGCTAATATTCAAAGTAATTACCATGCCAAATATTGACAAGGATGTGAAAGAACTGGCACTCTAATATAGTGCTACTGGGAATGTAAAATGATAGAAACACTTTGGAATAGAGTTTGTTAGTTTTCAAAATAATCAAGCATGCATCCACCATATGTTACAGCTTCTCAACCCTAGATATTTACCCAAGAGAAAAGAAAGCTTGTGTCCATACAAGACCTCTATGCAAATGTTCATTTCAGTTTCATTTACAAAAAGTCAAAACCAGGAACCAAACCAAATGTCCCACCAACAGATAAGTGGAGAAACAAATTGTGGTTTTAATAGAACACTACTCAGAAATTAAAAGGAATGAACTATTGATATTCACATCAGAATTCATGAATCTCCAAATAATTAAGTCGCATGAATGAAGCCACACAAAAAAGAATATGTATTTTATGATTTCATTGGTATAACACTCAATAGAAAATGCAAACTGATCTATAATGTTAGAAAGTTCAGCAGTGGTTGTCTGGGGAAGGAGTGAAGGATTTCAGGGAAGGTCTTGAGGGAAAGATTATATCGAAAACCTTCGGGGATAATGGATATGCTCATTGTCTTGATTGTGGTGATGTGCAGTGGGTAGATAGATATTTAAAATCTTAACAAGTTATACATTTAAAAATCTTCCGGCTGTTCATATGCTAGTTGAGCCCTGAATCTCAGCACAGTTGCAGCCCACACCTACTCTCCAGTTAGTTCATTGGACTGATTCACCCAGGACAACTAACAAAAGGAAGATGATGTGGTTCTTCAATTCCATTTATTTAAACCTATAATTAGCACTATACCCATTAAATATATGTCCCAGAGACTTAAATCTTCTGGCTGCTCATATGTCTTGAAGCTCAACAGAGTTGCAGCCAATACCTACTCTACAGTTCATCTGACTCACCTAGGACAACTAACAAAAGGATGATGATGGGCAACACCTAACCCAAGAAGCAGAGAGTATCTTCAACTGCAAGCAAGACAGTTCCATCCATGGGATCTAAGCCCCCTCTTAATTGGAAGCAGAATTGGGCATCACCATCCCAAATTCCTCAAGATAGAAGAAAGAACAAACATCAGGGGGGAATGCAACTATGGACTAAAGTAGACATTATTATTCTAGTAATGGAAAAACTTGTAACATTGATATAAAGACAGTGGTCACCAGAGGTTCTGAGGTGAGGGAGAGGGAACAATAGGTGTTACGTAGGGTATTTTTGAGACATTGGAATTGTTTTGCATGGTATTACAATGATGGATACAGGCCATTATACATTTTGTCAAAACCTATAAAATTGTGCGAGACAGAGTGTAAAACATAATATAAACTATAGACCATGGTTAGTAGCAATGCTTCAATATATGTTCATCAATTGTAACAAATGTTCCACACTAATGAAAGATGTTGTTAATGGGGGAAAGTGTGGGAGGGAGAGAGGGTGGGTATATGGGAATCCCCTGTATTTTTGATGTAACATTTATGTAATCTAAAGCTCTTTTAAAAATAAAAAATAAAAATTATATAAAAAAGGATGATGATGGATGCCCATCCCAAAGAGCAGAGAGTATCTACAACTGCAAGCAAGACACTTCCATCCATCTGCCCCATGAGATCTGAGGCCCCTCGTAATTTGAGGCAGGGTTGGAATCACCATCCCCAAATCCTCAAGATTGAGGAACAAACAAACATAAGGTGGAAATGCAACTATGGACCAAAGTAGACTTATTATTATTCTAGTAATGGAACAACTTATAACATTGATACAACGACAGCAGTCACCAGAGTTTTTGAAGGGAGGAAGAGAGAAGAATAGGTATAACATGGAGCTTTTTGGGGCCATTGGAATCATTCTGCATGATAGTGCAATGACAGATACAAGCCATTATACATTTTGTCAAAACCTATAAAAGTGTGCGGTGCAAAATGTAAACCATAATGTAAACTACATACCAGGCTTAATAGCAATGCTTCAATATGTGTTTATCTATTGTAACAAATGTACCACACTAATGAAAGATGTTGTTGATGGGGGAAAGTGTAGGAGGGAGAAGTGGTGGGGTATATGGGAATCTCTTATATTTTTGATGTAATAATTATGCAATCTAAAGCTTCTTTAAAAATAAAGAAAAAATGTGCAATTTCTTACATGTCAATTATACCCCGAGAAAAACTTTAAAATAATTTGTGTTGTGATCTCAAAAGAGCTCCTCTTCTCATGGCCACTTTGTCAAATTTTTTAGTGGACAAAAATCAATAAGATTATGAAAATGATCATCTGAGAAAACATGGACATAAAAGAAGAAAGGATTTTGGAGAAGATTGAAATGCTGTGAAGCAGATGATTACCTAAAATAGATTAAAGCTTTGAAACGGTGCAATTTGGAATTTATTTTTCCTAATAATAAAGCCCTGGGTTCATCATAATAACTACCTGTGAATGCGTGTCCTATATTTACACAAGTGAATAAAATATGTGGCTCATAAATCCTATACATGTAAAAAAATATAAACTACTTAATTTTTTGAATATCATGTTTGTCCCCAGAGTTTTTCAGAACCAACTAGCTAGCTGACTTTTTGTTTAAATCACAATATTGGAGATGTTTGTCATTTGTGGCCTATGCATGCACAAGATGAGTGCATCTTATCCTTTTCCTTAATGCTGTATCATCATGTCATTGTATCCTTTCTCTCCAGAAGGCCAGAGATATTCCATATTCTAAGCAGAGGTTGTTTCCAGAATGGTTCTGAACCCACGAAAGAACAACAAAAGTTGCACCCCTCATGTTAATGGTAGTACATTAAACATAAACTCTGACAAGAGTTAAAACAGCAAGATTGCACTTACATTGTATAATCACTACACAAAAAGCCAATAATCACTTTGTTCAAAAGAGATAATGCGGCATAATAAAAGTAGTAGTTTAAGAAATTATACAGTAGAACAGTTAATCATCACCTTCAGTTCACAGCCTTTTGTTTCTTGCAAATACACGTCAGACTGTAATTAAATGCACTCACACTGTTCAGGGCAGAGTGAGCATCCTGGGTCGAAATATTGGAACCTAGCTGAAAAGCACAATGCAGACAAGTTTAGACACAGCATTTTACTACATCTACCTGGTATGGGGTCTTGGTTGACAAATTGACTATATAAGAGTGAAACCACACTGGAAGGATAGAAAAGGATAATTTATGTTAAACTTAATGCCTATAGAAAAGTTATATTTATAGTTTATACATTTTCTGAGCATTGGCTTTCTGTGTGAATTATCTGGCAAGTATAATTTTTTCCTAAATTAGATTTATAGGAAAAGAGTAAGTGCATTGGCTTGTTCAAATTGTTCAATTATAAAGATCTCAAAAATCTAGAAAATATGATTATATCTATATATCTTTTCTTTTTTTTCTAATAAATAATACTTCAGAATTGCCATGCTGCAGTTATAGTAGCTAAGTTTACTTGCTTACTGTGTGTCATATATTCTAGGGGACAGAAACATAATAACTAAAAAAACAGAATTAATCTCATGTCTGTTTAAATGTACTTTTTATAAATTATAGTTTATGGAAGGCAATTAAGAATTATGAATAAAAATTAAAAATAAAAATGTTTAGTATTAAGAACAATCTAACATGGTAATGAAATGGATGGCCTACTTCCATTCTTTGAAGATACACATAATTTCATCCTAACTTATGGTTTTACTCATGATAATATAACATTGACCTCCATGCCCTTATCTTCAATGCAAATATCCCAGCTGTGTTCTCAACCTGTAAATCTAACAGTGTACTGGAGCAGTGCCTCCAAAACTTCAATGTGCATAAAATCTTCTGGAAATCTTGCTAAAAATGCACATTCTAACTCAGTAGGTCTGGATGCGGGCTGAGATTCTGCATTTCTAAGAAGTCTCCAAGTTGTCCTGAAGCTGTTGGGCCCTCTTTGGTTTAAGGCTTAGATAACATTCACTAAACATTTTTGTTGCATATTTTAAATGCAAAGGTTAGAAAAATGCATGCCCTCTCTTTAGCATGCTTGTTCCTCTCTAGTGTTCCTTATGAAGTTTAATTGCTCCATTATTCATTTGATGAAAATCTGAAACCTAGGAGTCACGTCAGAATTTTTTGTTTTTTTTTTCACCATATATCCAATTTATAACCAAGGACTCTGATCATACCTCACAAATATTTTTTCTGTCTCCAGTTCTCTGTAGGTTCACTGTATCATCCTAGTTCAGGCCACCATCATTTCTCTTAA